>JAQQZY010000016.1:22718530-22729956 GCA_030068375.1 Ostorhinchus rueppellii | reverse complement strand
TCACCAGTTCATCACAGGGCTGACATATAGAGACAAACAATCACTCTCACATTCACACCTATGGACAATTTAGATGAAACCATTAATGTATCACTGCATGTGTTTGGATAATGGTTTTTCTATTAATGTTTTTTCAAGATGACAATACCAGGAGTGGCTCAATAAGCACGAGACATCAGCCGTTTCTCAGCACCAAGAACGCAGAGTACGGTCTTGCGTACTTGCTAAGTACGGTCTTGGCAAGAACGGTCTCAGAGAACGTACTTCCCAGGAACGTAAGTCTATCTGTGCTTGGAACGGCTGTGTACTTGTGAACTTTCCTCCCTGTCTGCTCCATAACATATTTCCCACAAATCACCAGTGTCACTCGATTTGATTTCAATACGTCTCTACTAGTTTTTACCTGTCATTTATATGTTTTGTATATTTTTCAAAACTGTAATACATTTGGTCGGTTCAGTCGGGCACACCCGCTCAGGTCCAGGTCAAGGCGGCACGCTAACGACCGGCTGCCTGGCTGCTGGCTGGGCCTGCTGTCTTATGATCACCCAGCTCCCTCCTGGATGGTGGGCTCACAGCCAGACCGGCATAAACTGCATCTTGGAAATTATTTGCCAGCCAAGTCTACACGAGTTACCAACCAGTGCATCCTTGGTTTAAGCTAGCTGACAAGAACAACATCTGGGTATTCCCTGCATTCTTGGTTTATACGTACTTGCTGCTTGGAACAGTACTTGGGCCGCGACTGATGATGTTTCACAAGAACGGAAGAACAGAAAAGAACGCGCCTTGAGAAACGGCTATTGTTTTTACACAATGGCTCGGCTACAACTGAGTCCAAATATCAACCCCAGAATATCTAGGATGTGCTGGAGAGCACAGAGGTCCATCTCTCCCTTCGTCAACACAATACTTTGTCTTGGATAAAAAATAATGCAGCTAATGGTATGGATGATGGAACACATTGTACATTGCAAAAGCATTATATGAGACGAACAATGCCTTGATGAATTAAATGTATACTTTAATCATTCATTCATTCATTTTATGAACCTGCTTTATCCTCACTAGGGTCACGGGGGTCGCTGCAGCCTAACCCAGCTACTAATGGGTGAAGGCGGGGTACATCCTTTAAGTACCAAGATAAAAAAAAAACAAAAAAACCCCAACTAGATTTAGAAGTGTTCGATAATTTATCTTGTTTTGAGTTAATTTCTTATTTTTAAGTCTCCATACATCTGCAGACATGCTCATTTCTAGATTTAACAATCTTAATTCAAGAAATCTTCTCAAGTGAAATGATCTTGCTGCATGAAGAGATATTTCACTTGTTTTGAGGAGCTTTTTCCTCAGATTTAGTGTTTTTATCCTTTTTTTTAATTCCACATGTAACACATTTATCCTCAGAATTGATCAATAATAATATCAGAATCAGTATGCTAATTCTCATGTTTTGGATTGTCTGGACAATATTTTGTGGGATTTCAGTATTTTCATTTTATGGACTGAGTTCTTATCTACAGATGGAGTGGGTGGACTCGCTTTGCTTTGGTCTTGTTCCTACAGTAAGTTTCCTTTTCACTTTTTTTTTTGGTAATCATTAAGACGTGTAACATCCAGTGTTAAAGTGCATTACAATTACCTACTACTGAGTGTGAAGCAGAGTTTAAAAAAAAAACAAAAAACAAATCAAACCTGATTCTCATGAGTGTGTGTAAAGTTTCATTACAAATCACTGCATTGGAGGTTAACCCCATAATGCCAAACGTATCATATTTGATACATGAATTTTGAAGCCCTCTACATGATCAGTGTGATATCTATTGTCATGAAAAACCTGATGTATACAATTAGATACATGCAATACACAGAGGGGGAAGGAATTTGTTCACCAGAGGCCTTTCCAGTGACATTACAAGACTGTCATTAATGAGGAAGGAGGGAGAACAGAAAGGAATTATCAATTTGTTTGACATGTTTGGTGTTATATTTTGTTTTAGTTTTTTCAAAAATAATAATATTTGAGCATTGAGACCCGATGTATCAAATATGATACAAAATCGAAACTCATACATGGAAATTGGTATTTGGGGAAAAAAAAGGGTCGTTCAGAAGGACCAATAAAGACTCCAGTTTCAAAGAACTGGAATTTTCTGTTAATGATTTAATGGTTCAAGCTTTACAGGGTTAAGGAGGGTATTCATTTAGCTGCTGGAGCCCCAGTATTTCACAAACTACACCTCTGTTTACCCCAAGCTCTCACGTTCAACATTTCTTACATGAACATCTCAGCTCACCAAACTCAGTGTGGTTGATTTGTGGCTGTGTGTAAATTGGAAGTTGCGGTTGAAGTCAAAGCAGAGTCATAAACAGGAGGAAAGAGCTCTCTCAGATTCAGGTTGGGGATTGATGGAGGCCACAAGTCTCATGCAGATGAGAAATGCTTTCTTAATAACTATCTCGTCATACACATCACTCTACTTACACTCCAAGCCAAGGTGTAAAATAACAAAGTATGGTGTCAAACAGGGAGGAGTGAGGTTCAGGCAGACCGCTGAAGGTATGCTGTAAAATATTGCACAGCACTGCAGAGTGGCTACACTGGCAGATATTTGTTGCATTAGAAACCTCCTCACTTCAAATCGCCCCTTTTATATATCTTCTTCTGCAAATGGAAGCTACCAGGCCACATTTCCATTTTACTGAGCATTAAAAAGATTGTTTTCTCAAAGTCAACCATTATTATTTCTGGCTGTTCACTCGTTTCATCCAATGTGACTTTCACCATGTGCAAATGTTGGCCCCATTTCATTTGTAAGAAATGAATAATTACAGCATTTTGGCAGTCTTGTTGTTGTAACCTTTAGTGTTCATTACAACTACAAAGTATGTCTGCTGTAGCTATTTAACAATATAGAACCTGGATAGGCCTTTAGGATCATAACAGGAGTGATTCCCAGTAAAAGCACTTCTACTGTTGGCAACGTTTACTTAAACTACAAAATAATATACTGATCTTTAGGGAAATGTACAATAAATATTAATCGAACTGAAATAGAGGCAGTGTATATGTCCCATATTGTAGTTAATAGTACATGTAAAACTGTTTTTTTTTCTTTTTCTAAATGCTACATATAAAATTTTCATGTATCATTTAACAGATAATGGTGAAATCTGTTTGAGTTCATAGTGTGCACTAAATAAAACAGTTAGAAATGTACGAAGCTGAACAGTTAGAAATGTACGAAGCTGAAGCTACTTTAACACCTTTTGGATAAAGTTATTTAGACACAGTTCTGGATAACTAACATAATATGACTTATGTGAAACAATTTGAAAATAACGTTTTATCTCTCTCTCTCGCTTTATTTACGGTCGACCTCACTCGCCCACTGTTGCTCTGATACGTTAACAAACAGCAACTGAGAAATTCTGGCACGGCACTGAACAAATAAAGTTGTTTCTGGTCAATTAATACATCCATAACTTTGTCTTCATAGTATATTCCGGCTGATATTGTGCTCCATTTAACCAGTAACAAGCTAAATATCCCAGCAGAGGAATAAGATGGTTTGTTTTATTGTGAAAGTGAAATTTGCTCTTGTACATCTTCTCAGTTTAAGAATATTAAGTCTGTCTTAAATAACTGTATTTTTGTTGCTTCGATAAGCACAACTTGTCATATAAATTTTTTTTCCCCCATTTTATTTTTCAGCAGTATACTTTGATTCTGAAAATCCAACCATCAAAAACGTGCCGATATTCTCTTTTTTGTTTAATGCAAGACAATATAGATATGTTTAAGATAATCTGGCTTCTTTCCATTGGCGTTGCTTTTGCAGTGTATCCTCAACTGCCTCAAAACAAATCATATAAAGCTGATTTAATATGGTAATAGTTTAAGTTCATTTGTATGTATTTATGTTAGTATATATATCCTTTATACACTCTGGAGACTTTAAACTGAATTCCAAAAAGTCATTTTCTCACCCTGAATAATCCCCAGTTTCTCTGTGACAGCTGCTCCATGTGTCACACTGTGGTTTGTGTATTATCGAATATCATCTATTTGCTCCACGAGGCTTTGTGTTAAAGCTACGCCATCTCTGCTCAACTAGATGTTGCTGAAATGTTAACAGTACATGTGAAACGCTGAGTCAGACCAGGGTCCCTCAGCTCATTCGGATTCCTGTGTCAGAGAGTGTCTCTGTTTGCTTAAATTAATGTGCATGTGTGAATACATCTCGCTCTGGTCTGTGCATATCCATAATGTATGAGTTGACACTGTGCATGTTATTGTGTGTATGTGTGTGTGGCCCAGTTTGTGTGTTCGTGTACTGTGATGTGATAATACATCATGTGATAATACGTGTATGTGTGTGCGTCTGTTGATACTTGCACAACCCAGCCCTCTAGGGGACCATCAGTGTGCGAGTGTTTGAGGGAATAATAAATTTGAGGAGGGCGGGGAGATGAGAGCCTGAGACCACCAATCGATCCCTCTGCTGTTTCTCAAATTAGGAGGGAGGGATGGACAGAGAGAGAACGGAAGCGAGACGGAGTCAGACAGAAGTAGGGTGTTGGAATGGGTGTCGGCCTGGAGTATTTCAGCTCCTAAGGGTGGAGGCAGGAGTGTAATAAATGGACACAGGCAGGAAATGGGAAAAATACTAAGAGTGGTGAGTAGAGTGAAAGGCATTCAAAAACTGACAGGAGTCTAATTAAGCGTCGACCCGGTGGAGGCAACCGTCTCCATTGTGTCCTGGAAGACGAGGTCCTCCACAACCTCGTCTTCCAAGGACAAACCGCCGCTCGTCATGTGACTCCCATCAAATATTCAGACATAAACAGACAGGTGACCAGTGAAAGGAAATGCATGATGGGTACAGTCTCTTAGTGAATGACAGGAGGATTCACTGATCAGTTGATGAGTATGAAAATGACATCAGTCACATGCTGGTGCCCAGCTGGACTCCTGGAGGTTTGGAGTTTTAATGAGAGCGACAATACGAGGGGACTACTTTAGGATAATGAAGAGAGAAAGTAACATCGTGTGACCTGGTTAGGAGTACAAGTGTTTGTCTTCTATCAAAATGGCATCACCAAAACTTTTTGACTGACTTTTATTCTATACATTTTCTGTACAGTCGTTCCAGCTCAACACTGACTGTTTGTCAACAATGGGTATTCATCAGCTCTGACAGTGATGGAAACTATCTACTTTTCACTCCTTTTCCAATTCTTGGCTTGGTAGAAACATTATTTACTACAGTTTTCTACCGTTTACTTTTAAAATTGATATGGTTTTTCATAAACACAATGCAGCATTGGTATGACAGAGTAGGCGTCTCTGAGTTCAATGGAAAATTGAGGAAAACCCACTACTTCCACCACATGGAGGAATATCTTGTGAAATAATGGTGTTCCGTCCCAGATTGAAGACTTGTAGAATTAGTGTCAAACAGCAGTGAAGCTGTTGCCGTGGCATATGTTGGCCTATCAGCAGCATTTTCATTCAAAGTACCCTGAACTGTTCCAGTGCCCTAGGGACTAAACTCCTTCAGAAGACTGGCTGTCTACAAATCCAGTGTGATCTAAAGAAAGGCAAAAGCTTAGGCCAATTAGTCCACTGATGTGTAAAAAAGTGAGTTGTTACATGTCATCCATGCGCATGAGCATTTCATTCTTGGTATTAATGCTCAATAAGGCGTGGACTTTGTTGGTGGTCCATCCGTCACATGCTTGTTTTTACACCCTGGTGATGTGTAAAAAGAACAATGACCACAGTATAAGTGGTAAGGTCAGATGCTGTGACTACTGACCAATCACAAATGGTCATCACTACAGGCACCGTCCACAAAGTTCTTGAACTATCACAAATTACTAGCCTCAAGCAGCCCCCGGGAGTTAAGTTTGGAACCTCCCTGGAACCATCCTCCAAAGGGTTTGTAGTTCCTGGGGGAAAGTTCCTGCTGCGGAAACACAGCCAAAGACACTTTATGCTGGTTTTCCTTTAATTTGTCAGTTGTATGTCCACAGTTGCACAGTTTCATTGGTACACACGAACACATGCTAATAGACTTGCAGCACAAGGGGACATCTGAATGCACACATATGCAATCGTGCACATCTCCAGGGCTTAGCCTTTGGAGGACCTGAGTGAGAAACAGAGCCAAAGACGGCTGGCGCCAGCAGCAACTAGTCCCAAGGTGCAGATCTGTGCCAGGGGCTAACCCACTCATCTCTGCTCTACGCAGTTCTGCCCACCCACCAGCTGCTACCCAGGGGCAGCACACATGCCGCCCTGCAGAAAGCTACACATCAAACACACACACACATGGAATGCCTGCATGGAACACACATCTACCCACATATACACAGAATAACATACAGCATACATAGTATAAAAAGCTAAACAATGGTGGCCATGGCCTTGGGACTAGATTGTCTCTTTGAAAAGCCTGGTTAATAAGTGAGACTTGTGGCTCCAGTGGCTTTGGACAATAAAGGAGGTGACAGACTATGACACTACGGCAGGATTAGAGGGATGCTTTATTATTGACATAGAGAAAAAAAAAAAAATCGACATACCCTAATAATTCCCTTTCAGAAAACAGCAAATGGAAGGAAATAATAGAGGTCATGGCAGACAATCCCTTGAGAGTGCTTTTACCCCAAAACAGAAAAGTGTATGCACACTCACACTAACACATTAACACAAATACAAGTACAGACATACATGCAGATCAACAAAAAACAAACCCCCTGAGTGGAAACAAGTGGTCCTTTTGACTGTGGATGCTGTAGTTAGACTTACAAGAGAGCAATAGGATGGCTCAACACATGTTCCATGAGAGGTAGAGGGACACGAGCAGAATGGAGTATGATGAGAGAAGTCACGGAGAATCAGAGCGTACGTCTGAAGCGTGAAACGACAACCAGGACCCAGTTTTCAACGCAGAGACCCAGCCTTCGATTTAATCTAAGCCTGGATGCAAATAACACACCAGGCCCAGCCTCAACAGGGTGCTGCATGTAGAGTGTGTGTGTGTGTGTGTGTGTGGGCGGCTGAAGGATTGGTTGCCAGGGAGATTCTGACATATCGGGCCCCACTCCCTGCTGCCCTCAGTTTAGCCTCGACAAGTCAGAGAAAACGCTCTGCGGCGGCCTGGCTAATTTACAATCTCTCCCTCCTGTTCTCCTGTGCCTCCGTCTTTGCCTTTTTCTATTATCTTTCTCCTCATTCCTCTGCAACAAAGTTATTAAAATCTTGATTTGCAATTTTCACTTCTCAGTCTGTTTTACTTCTCTTCGAGGTACTCATGATAAATATAAGTTAATATACTGGATTGATATTTTTGCCTCAAATACAACGTTGAATCAAAATGGCACCAAAAAAATCAATGTTTGTATTAAAGCATATGAGCACTTAAATTGATCACAGTATAGATTTCCTCAATAAAACTAACAAATGTTTGATTTTATGTAATTTCAATATTTTATATGGCACCTGGAAGCCCAGCTATCCTCGGATCTGCTTAATAATTAAACAGAATGTCTGTTGTGGTATTAGTAACAGATCTTATTCTACCTCAGATTTGTTAAATGTTGTGTGATTTGGAAACAGTTTAAAACCAAAAATAAGTCTTTAGAAACAGACTGGATATTGGTTGTGATAATTATCAATACTTCTCAACATATTTTAAATGTAGATTATAAGTAGTTCTTCACAATATGACAGAAATATACAATGTATGATACTGTTCTTCAGTAGTTATCACTAATGTTCAAGTTGTGATAACACTGAAAATGCAATTTATCAGTCCTAAAGTACTAAATAAACATTTGTAAAGTCCCATCCCACTTGGTTACTGTTGCTATGTCTGTCAAGACACTCAGCTTATTACTCAATAATATTATCAGTGTTAATAGACAAATAGAGTAATCATGAAAGAGCAGAGGGTCCAAAGACAGGACGAGGGGAGCTGTCTTTAAAATATAATGTTAATTTCATCAACAAAAACTCCTAATTTTATATATATTTATTTAAGAAAAAACACTTTGTAATGTTAACTCAGTTGCACACAGCTGTTAGAAAACAATGATAAATGAGCCTTCATAAGTTATTCATTTTGACTTTAACGCTGGTGGTTGTGTATCATTTCAATCTGATTAAATACTGGACACCATATAAAGTAGGACTGGTTTCAGAAATGTATTTTGTTGTTTGCTAACAACTGTGTGTTAAGCTCGCTAATGGTAACTACTACTTTGCAGCATCCGTGCTGTACCTGGATACACTCACACCTTTCCTGCAGATGCTGCGTTCACAAGTACATACCTCAGCTTGTGTCGAGAACGAGTGTGTGTTACAGCTAACACAGTAGCTGTGGAAGGAATTCTGTAGCTCTCCGACAAACCCTTATGTCATCCACTGTGACTGTTCTGTTCAAGGCAATACTTGTCATATCTGTTAACCTGTTTGAGGCAAGGAGAAGAAGAGTGACCTTCATTGTCCCTGAGATATCACAGAGTGGTTTGGTGTCTAAGGTAAGCCTGTGGTCCACGGATCTGAGGCTTTTTCAGGAGACAACAGGAGCGCCATCCATGGTCTCGTGGTGAGTAGGCCACTTGCAGTCTCGGGTACAAATCACTTTCACATACAGTAGCAACATTCTGTACTGGAATCCATGCAGTCCATAACCAGGAGTACCTTCTCAGCTGGACTCAGTAGGGTACTCGCACATGGAACGTTTGCATTGACATTGAAATTAAGTGGACTTTACGTGGACATACTCAGATACCCAGTGTGAAAACACTGTCTTCATACCACAGCTATCATAGGCAACATATTGCAATAGCAACATGAGTTCCTTTGTGGTTCCACCTGTACTCCTTGTACCGTTGAACAGCTATTCCCACCTCCTCTCTTTCCCCTTCATCATCTTTCTTCTCACCTACTCCAGGTCTGTCTTTCTCTTTCTAACAAGCATCTATCAGTCCCTGCCTCTGTTCCTTACTTTCCTCTCCCTCTTAGGTAGGCTGATGTTGTCGGCACCTGTTGTTCTCATCTGGTGACAGCCAAACAGGGCCTGTTGTAATTAGTGTGGAATTCTAATGAGCTTATCAGGTCAAAAGCAGCTTAGTCCTCTAGGACCCTAGCAGGGTGGAAATTAGCCCCGCTCCCTCCTAGACAAAACACACAACAGCACGCAAATTACACAATAACACATTGTGCATACCAATGATACAAGCTCAATTCATTAACAAACACTTGCTGACAAATTCAGCCTCACCCTCTCCTCTCATAAAGGGATTAGCCCACTTTACATCAGTCAGTTAACAAAAAAGCGAATTATTAATATGAGTGGCAACAACAAAAAAGGCAACAGCGGTGATATGTGAGGCTGTCATTGTGCTAAATGAATATGTAGCTAGAGGCAGGAGGGGGGGTTGAGTTGTGGGAGACAGAGGGAAATAAACGATAACGTGTGCACGTGTGCAAAATCACATGCAATCAAAATCCGAACATCTGCAGAAAGGTAAAGCGGCTTCTCATCTCCCCATAGGTGGTACGGGAAAGCTCCGTGTAGCTCGTTTAAACCCTGAAAACATCACACTCTTTTCTCATCTCTTTCTCATGGTCGGGAGTCTGCTGCAGTGGACAGACTAAGGCTGCCAGACAGCAACTATCTCCATTAAATATCTCTGCAATTAGTTCTGGGAAAGTTGCAGTGATATGCAGAAAGCAGGGAGGGAAAGGCGAGGTACATCGATTAAGCACTGCAACAGCTGTACCAACAGGATTATACTCAAGAATTTTAATCACACTTGTCAGCCATCTTTAAATATGATAAGATGCCTTTTATTTTTATTTTTTTTTTTTCTAATATTGGTAGCCAAATGCTCTCTGTGAACAGAAATGACAGTACTGGTTAAGTGTATCTGCAGCGACATCACTGTATGTCAGTGTGTAATGGTGGGAGAATTGAAGATAGCAGGGGATTATGGGAAAACAGAAGGGGGTGGGTGGGATAAATCCATTTCCTGTGTTTGGTACTGTAGCATGGCCTTCCATCTGTTTTATTCCAGACTGGTTAACATCCAATCACTTACTGTGATACTTTTGGGTATGTGTATGTGTGTGTCTTCCCAGCAGGAGAAAAATGGAATGCAGAAACTCCAACGCTTAAAATGTTTAGATCTTGCAAACAGAACTGTGAAGCAATGTGTTCGAGGCAGCAGCTAATAGTGCATTTTCCCTCGGTTGTTCCATCTGAAATATAGCATAACCTGCTGAATCAAGGAAAAATGTATCGCTAGGCACACGACACAGGAAATCATCACAACAGAACTGTGCAGCCGCAGGAAATATTACATCCAGATAGTGGAAACGAAGTTGTTTCAGGCATTTTTACTAAGTGAAATACTGACACAAAAACACTGCATTTTTATGAGCATAGTGGAATAATTTCAGTCCGCATTTATTTAACCTTGGCTTTCTGTCACTGAAGCCCAGTATTTCCATAGATTTGTGCAGCAGCACAAGAGGCCAGAGAAATGAGGACATGTTCATTTAAAAAAAAAAAAAAAAGTACACGTGGTATGTGCGTGAATTCCGAAATGACATGATAAGTTTGTGTTTGCACTGATACCTCGACAGCAGGGTGAAACTGACCTCTGGATGAGCTGTATACTAGTTGAAGGCGGGGGTAGTGTGTGAGATAGAGGAGGAGCAGAGCTAGGGGTGACTGTCCACTAGCTAATCGATCACAGATGGCAACATTCTCTCAGATGGATAAAGTAAAGTCAGTGTGTGGAAAACACTGTCCTTGACCATTAAATGAAAAACAAAGTCTGACAAAAGTCTGAAAAAGCCCTTTACTTACAGCTACAAGTATATGTTTTTACAACCTGCTCTGCATTGATTATTACCTCCTATAATTTTTTTAAATACTAGGAACCATACATTGGGGGTGTCAAAATCTGCAGTAAGTTGAATGTCTACTGGGGCTGGCTGCAAAAGTGACTCCGTTCCCATAGAGCCACATGTTAAAATGGCCAACTTCACAACACAAATCTCCTTTTTTGTAATTTAGTGACTGACCTGATCTTTGTTATGGAATGTATCCATTGGCTGACTGGCCAGCTCATGTGGAATTGGGGTGGGACAATGTGGGCTCAACTTCTTCTTATTCCTATTCCTTTTGGGACATTGAGTGTTGTACATTTGTGCGATATTTGTTTTCTTTTTGGGTGATTTCTTTCCATATATTGGAGTGTCCATTTAGTTCTGGAATTTTCTTTTGCTTACTTATGGTAGGGTGACCATACGTCCTCTTTTCCCCAGACATATCCTCTTTTTACAGCCTGTCCGGGGTGTTTTATGAATTCATGAAAATGTCCGGTTTTATTGTTTTTCACGG
>JAQQZY010000016.1:22677371-22706114 GCA_030068375.1 Ostorhinchus rueppellii | reverse complement strand
GTAGCTGGGATAGGCTCCATGCGACCCCCGTGACCCTAGTGAGGATAAAGCGGGTATAGAAGATGAATGAATGTATAATATATATTGTATAAAAACAAGTTGTTATGTGTCACTTATGTCTTATTTTAAGTGTAATGCGATATTTTGGATTTTTGCAGTGCAACAAAACACCACAACAACAACAATAATAATAATAATAATAATAATAATAATAATAATAATAATTTTAATAATAACAAACAACAACCCATACGTGTTTACAAACTCAAAAACAAAAAAAGACAGAAAAAACCAAACAAGTGATCATTAACAACCAGTTTTAGATTCCATTCCATATTGACACTTTTTTTTTGCATTTGTAAATGTTTTTAAACGGCTTAATATCTGTACCACCTTTTAGATCCTGTAGTTGGGAATTCCACGCTTTTACACCGACAACTGAAACACACATTTGTTTTAAAGTAGTCAGAGCAACCAAACCACTCTTCAGCCGTTTCCCTACAAAGAAACAACAGCTAGTTTTCTCAACCAACAGCTTCTTTGGTGTTTCCACTGCGTGAGAACAGGGACCATCAGATTCTATCTCTAGTATCACCACATTTTCAAACCGGAGCGATACTAAACGTTGGATAAAGTCACAAAGATGAGAAACTGGTCGATCCACAACTGTCACTGTGTCACTGACTAAATATGTGTGTGCCATCATCTTGCAGTGTGGGAAGCCATGACAAGGTAGCAGGAAATAGCAGAAAATGTCGGAGCAAATACTGGAAATGAGAGTTGTGTTATTATTTGAACACAGAAAAGGCAATAGCCACAGAAAAAGAACATATTAATCCAATTTGAAATTGTATGGGGGAAAAGTGTTAGAAAAATTGATAAGGAGAAGGTCCAGGTATGAGACAGTGGAGGTTGAGTGTGTGTGTGTTTATTTTTCTTATTTTATTTATTTATTTTTTTCTGGGTGCCATAGTCTTTTCTGTTTGTCTGTGTCAAGTTGATTTTGTGACAGTGTTTTGGTTTGTTTGTAATTGTTACGAGTATATGTCTGGCTTGGGAGATTGAAAAAGCTTAAATAAAATTATATTAAAAAAAAAATGTCGGAGCAAATGTTCAAATCAGCTCTATGTTTATAAATTAATGACAGATTTTAAGTGTTAGCAGATACATTCTAGCTTGAAATAAGGCTTTATTTCCCAAATGACGACTCATATTTAAGTTTTGTTGTCTCATTATGACACTCAGCTGAATTGTGGGAGTTGTAGGACTGCAGTGGAAACAGAGTTGCGGAAAAAAAAAAAAAAAATATTAGAACACCCTTGTTTTCTTCAGTTTCTTGTTCATTTTAATGCCTGGTACAACTAAAGGTACATTTGTTTGGAGAAATATAAAGATAAAAACAAAAATATCTCATAATAGTTTAATTTCAGAGCCGATATCTATCCATTTTCCACGTTTTCTTGATAAAAACCAAAATCACTTCAGTTCTTACATCAATATCTATGGCATTGTACTGAGAAAAACAGTGCTTTTAGACATTCCATGTTTTCTTTTCGGTCTGTTTTAGTCACATGATACACATCATTGTTTTTGATGATCTAACATGTTTTTTTCTGAGACTGTACAACATGTTCGGACTAAAATCAAGCCAAACTGTGCCATGCCAAGGTGAGGTGAGTTGATACCAGCAGTGGAAAAGTGGAATTGGTTTGGTTTAGGAAAAAGACAAAAAGAAGAAGAAGATCCACAAAAGTGATAAAATGATTCACATTAATCATTTCATGTGAGATTTCAAGATAAGATAAAATAATCCTTTATTAATCCCACAATGGGGAAATTATGCATGCCCTCCCCTGACATCAACTGACATCATGCATGTGGTCATAGTTAAATAATCACTCTATTAAATGCTCCAGGTATGTTTTTTAGTACAAATTGGGCTTGTTTATACAAATCCAACCCACCTAAAAATGCGATGAATACCAGTCTATCATCTTAGTAGCACATTACTATGATTACAGTTGCAGATTCCTCATGTTAGGAGTCAGTGCTGCAGACATGTGGGGATTAATTTAATGTCACCTATGATAACTTTGTCCTTTGTTAAATTTACTGTACTATTGTCTTTCTTACAATCATTCAGTCACCTGGCTAAATCTAGTCAACTAATCAATATGTATATGTGTATATCTCTAATTCTGCAATTAAAGTAGGTTCTTATTTTTGTATTTATATGTGGGTGTGTCTATGAAACCGGACCTAAAACAGGACAGAGGGGCTAAAATGTAGACTAATGTTATAGAGCAAGTTTAAAAGCACTATTTACTGACATTAAAGAGAGACTATTTTTCAGATAAAACACGTTTTTATATTATTTTTATACAAAAATCCACATTTAACAGTAAGAAGGACACGCAAATGATGGGCTAATATTTTTTCAAATGCGTTTTTATTCTCTCACAGGTACATTTTGGCAATCAAACTAACGATGTTTCACAAAAATGGGTGCTGCTACAAAAAAAACCCCACTCACGATTAAATATATGTTTAAATGGGCAGGTTCTGCATGTAACGCCAGTGGACACGATGGGTTACACACAAAACCTGGAATGAGACTTAGATTCATGAAAAACCCACATCTGGATTAAAAAAACCACTAAGATCGACAAATTTAACACAGTGTCTTTATTAATAGTAGTATAAAAGACTACTTAAAGTGATGTTTCAAGATCAAATGCACTGACACCTTGGTAGCTTTTCGTCTCCAAAGTTTGGTCCTATTTTGTGTTTTTTTGAAAATTCATTCATTTCAGGATGGCTCAGAGCAAGAGTATATATTTTGCATTTATCTGCGGTCATCATTAGGTACATCCTGGGGGAAATATGTCCAAATTTCTCTTTTATTATTGGGTCTAAAAAGCTGGCTAAGTGGCAGGTACCAAAATGAACCCAGTTTCATAGAAGCAACAATTTTTATTTACTATTCATAACAGGTAATATTGTCGTAGATTATTTTGGCTATAATGAATAGTCTATTTGTTGTCCGACAAGTCCTTTTGAAGCGCTCATTGGAATTCGTAACTATTTTGATGCCAGTTTGACACGCTTCACATTTTTTCTGAGTTCAAAATAAAAACTGCTAGAGTATAAAGCGCTGAAAATAAACAGTTAGAGTATGATTTGCAGTAAGCATGAGACAGAAATCTCAAGATGTAAAAGATGTCACCAAGATTCCAACTCCACCATATGAATTATGTCACTTTAAAGCTTGCAAAAACAAGACATATGTGAGACAAAAAAGGGAATCCTAAATGCCCCTTTAAACCCTCTCCGGGTAGGAATACATCTTGAACCTCTCTTTCTCTCTCTTGCTCTTTGTCTCTCTTGTTACTCTGATCCCATCCCACTGAGGCAATAGTAGACTAATTGTCAGGCTGTTCCTCTAATGCCTGGTTTCTGGGTTAGGGGGCAGCTTTAAACTCTCCTGAGCTTGTAAAGAAAAAGAAAGTACAAGGGGAAAAAAAAGAAAAGGAGAAGTGAAAAAGAAAAAGGCAATGGTAAATCTCATCCTGCTCGTATGCTCCTGAAATTTTTCTTATTTTACAACCCTGTCTGGTATGAGGCACTTCCAAAATGCTGTTAAGCCTGAGAATACGGGTTACCAAAAAGCAAGGCACTGACCAGCACTCACCCCCTCGTACACACTCAGACACATCCAGACGAAAAGTATAGCAGTTTAAAGAAAGGATTACAATTTGACCTGCTGAGGGAATAAGGTGTTTCACTATTACGCTGCTCATATGGCCTGAGATTCTGTATTTGTCTCAATCAGCCCTATTTAGCTGGCAAGTGTCAGGCTGTCTTCCACATAAGAGCCTTAATATAGGCCGCTACATCAAAGAGGTGACTAATCAGGCTGACGGAGAGAGGTGTCACACAGTGTCAATCCTTCAGGGTTGCTGCCTGTCTCTGAGGGAACCCACTCCATCAGCTTTGACCTCAAATAACCCTGCACATGCACAAAGCATGTGCACATGTAGTATTAAACTCAAGTGCACATACAGTAGGAGTCAAACACTTAATGCACATGCAGGACCTGGCACGTGTGTATGTCAATGTGACATAACCGGTGAAGGAGCCATTCAAATCCTGGATGAGTGGCAGCACATTGTGGGCCTGCATAATAATACAAATATCTACAAGGTGCACAATACACAGGAACATGTGGGTAATACACTGTATAGTACTGAAGAGTACATATTAGATACACAGATCCTATGTCCAAATATTGTATAACCTCTGTAAAAGTAATACAAAATAAAAAGCGTCAAACTTGGTTCTATTTAACAGGTTACACATTAATACCAGTGTCAACAAACGGACACAAATGAGTCTGAGGATAGATCTACTTGGCTTCAGGTGATTGGTTAAATGGTTATAAATACATGGCCTGAGTATCTAGCAGAAGTGGGTAATCCCAGGTCCATCAAGTCAAAGTCCAGCCATGTATTGATTCCAACCTGTACATTGAACACAGATGATTCCACCAATTATCCCACCGGCCTGGATGAGGAGTTGTGCTCATCAAAATGGGCTGGTTCAGTGAACAGGTTGGAACTAAGGGTGCACTCACACTTACGTTGATCCGGATGGCCAAGTTGGACCCATCCGGACTTAACAGCAGGGGTCTTATCCCGGACCAGAGAATTTGCGCTCACGGTTGGAAATGTCCAGCCCGGTTTCGCACTGTCGCTGCGTCATCATGTTTAGTGCGTGTTTGCATAGTGTGATATAATCAAAATGCGCCTGCTTCTCTAGACTGTTTACCTTGTTGTTGTTTACCCTCCTGCCTGTCATGAACGAAGCATTGCAAGAGAAGCGAAAGCATTGAAAACGTCCACATGGGATATGGAAACGTGAACATTGTACAGTTTCTCAGCTTGTTTGATTATACATGTTACTGTTTCATGGAATACAAGAATGCCCAAGTATTAGCCTGATCCAGCG
The DNA here is from genome assembly GCA_030068375.1 of Ostorhinchus rueppellii. Taxonomy (NCBI): domain Eukaryota; kingdom Metazoa; phylum Chordata; class Actinopteri; order Kurtiformes; family Apogonidae; genus Ostorhinchus; species Ostorhinchus rueppellii. The sequence continues at coordinate 22,701,107 of JAQQZY010000016.1, read as the reverse complement.
CAGGACATAGACAGACATTAGCGCTGAGACAACGACAGAGTGAGACTTTCAAGGCACTTCTGAACCCTACAAAGAGGTGAGTTTTGCATGTGTCCGTCACTCAGAAAACAACAGAACAAAGTGTTTCTGTGTGTGAGGAGCATACACTGTAGGATATAGATTCCTCTGTTTCTGCAGTAGAACATATGCCTGCTAGCTGACAGCAAATTAGCTTAGGTATTCTCCACCCATGCAACATGCTTCCTTATCAATGATAATGTTGTGGTAGTTTGGGAATACACTGGAAAAATGTTTATAAATGCAATTGTACAACAGAGTATTTATTATTATCGTTATGGGCTCCTTTTGAAGCAATGATAGTATTGAACGCAAATTAATGAAAAAGCAGCTGTTCTCCTCCAGCTGGAAACTCATCTGTTCTGTAGCATTGTTGTGTGTTCTATGGAGCACTGACTGGATGTGTGCATCCGATCAGATTTGGATAAAGCATTCGATCCGAGTGTCCGATCAGCGGGATCCGTTAAAGGTCATGTCGTTGTTGTTGCTGTAATCTAATCCAGTTTGCTCGGTATGTGGTGGACATATAAACATCAGCGATCACATGAGTTTTCTTTACGGAGTGACAGGCAATGTGGCACATAATTACACGTCATTGTTTATGTCTTACGTGCCTGTTCATGCAAGTGGACTTTAGCAGCCGGACTTTAGGGAAACGTGCTGGTCCACCTCTTCCAACCGGGCCGTGGCCCTATGCGTTCCATACTTTATCCAGGCCGTTTTTTGCACAAAGTCCGGAATCTGTGGCTAAGTGGACCAAGGTCCGGTTCCAGGCCCCAGTGTGAGCGAGCCCTAATACGTGGAAGGACTTTGACTTTATGAACCTGGGATCACCCATCTCTGGTATCCAGGGCTCCATCTAATAGTTCACATGTCCATATGCTGCGTAGACATGCAAGGTGAGAGTAAAAATAAATAAATAAAACAAAATTTTGGCCTTTTTTTTTTAATGTAAATGTTAATACTTTGATGTGTTACGAGCATTGTGCAAGTACCACAAAAATTTTACTTAAATTATAGAAAGAAACATTGTTAAGTATTGAGATGCTAAATGTCTATGGAGAAAATAATTCAATGGAGAGGATCCATAGCCTCTGGAGATATAAAAGTTAAATTAATATTGTCCCTGTATGGAAAGGGCCTTGGTCAAAGGCACTTATTGGAGAATTAACCTAGGATACATGTGTTGAAAGTGCTCCCCACTGTGTCACCAAATACAAACAATATATGACATAAATACCTGATTCTAATGCAAACAAAACAATTCTAAACTTCAGGTGATTATACCCAAGTTAAAATACAATTATGGCTACTATATTACTTTCCTGCAATTATATTCCCCAAATCTTACGCACTAAAAAGAAGAGAATGTTAAACTAAACCCAGAAAGAAACACCTGATATTTCAGTTCAACACAAGCTTTGTAAACGTACACATATACATAGTTTTCACTGGACAGGAAAGGGATGAAAACCTAATGTGTGCCTTTGCCTGTCTGAGAAGAATCTGAAAAGTTACCAGAAAAATGTAGATGAGTATTCCTTATTTATTACCCACCTTCTTTATTTATTTACATATGGTTTCCTTAACTATTTAATCTATTTTTTTTTTTTTAGAATGACACACTTAAAATATTTGTATATGTCTATCATTTATTTATTTCATATTTATATGATACATTTTAGACTGTAAGGTATAAATGTTAGCTTTTAGGTTATTTGTTAGATGTATTATGCACTTTTTTTATGTTACATTGCAGGACCTTCTTTCATGTAAATATGTAATAGAGTAAAAGCACAATACCCCAGGAGGCGGGGTAAAAGTGCAGAATCTGAAAAAATGTCAAAACACTCAAATGAAGTCCCTCAAATTTGCACTTAAGTACGTATCTGTACCTCGGCAGTTACGTATAATTGAATTAGACAAACACAATCTGGCCAAACCTGATACCAGCGCATGCTAACCCAGCAGTACACATCTCACTGGGAATCATCAGGAAAGATGACTTGGTTCAATGATAGGCCTCTGCTGATGAGGGCTGATTAAAGTGCTAAAAAATGGAAACTCATCTTGATGTATTTGGGTCAATTTCACGTCCATAGTCGTTGCTTGGTCAGGCCTATTTCTAGTGGAAGTGGTGGCTGTAATTAATGGGTGATAACAGACACATTTAATTGGCTGTAATCTATCCGATGAAGTGAGGAGCTTCTGTTCTTTTGAGGACAATGGCCCGCTGGGAGGGTATAAGAATGTAGCCTCATCTATAATGCTGCAGGCATACAGTATAGAATAGACCATATATCAGTATAATAATACTACAACTGTGTGCTGTTAAACAATTAAAGCGTGCCGTGCATTTAAGACAATGTAAATACGCATCATTCAGCAGAAGCATGACAACGTCTTCCTGTGTGAACAAAGCTATATGCAACAAGCTAGAATAAAAACTGCCTGGTACTTAACATAAAACTCAATAAATCAGTTCGAGCAAGCGATGCACTGTATGTACTCATGGCTGTGCGGTTCTGCCCGAGAGCTCACTATACAATCTAGATCCTCCACATGATAGAGAGGAGAAAATTCAGTCTGCCAAGCTCTCCTCCCAGAAGAGGGGCGAATACTTATTTGCATTGAAATGAACTGTCTGAGGCATATGTGTGTGCGCGTGTGTGTACAATTCTGTGTGTTTTGTCAAGGGGGCTTTGGCTTGTGTGTTGACCTGCATGGATCACCAGTGATGGGGTGACTCTTCAATCTCCCCGGCTGCAGTGGGACCTCTGGATCTGGCTTTACTTACATATACTGTATGTTTTCTGTCCATCCTGCTGGAGTGTTTTCCTATTCCCTGCATGATCTACTCAGGAGGCACAATTTCAATACTTCAAATCTCATGTTTCTTACGTGGCATACTGCACTTTTCAGGCAGGGGATTAGCGGGGAATACGTGGTGGAATTCAGATACTCACATAAATTGGCGGAAAGTAATTACGCAGCATGCTACCTAGTAAATAAGGAATTATATTTATGAGTTAGTCAGAGATGGCTTGAGCTAAAAATTCGGGAAATGAAAAGGAAATATACTCTGCAGGACTTTTTGTCATATGTTTCACTCGGGAGATACGGTTGCTGAAAACGTTATTAGACTAGACCATCAAAAGTCATCAAAAACAATGGTTATGCAATCATATACTAACTCCTGTGTGTGTCACGTGACTAAAACAGACAGAAAAGAAAACATGGTATGCCTAAAAGCACTGTTTTTGTCAGTACAATGACATAGATATTGATTGAAGAAATGAAGTGATTTTGGTTATCATCAAGAAAACATGGAAAATGGATAGATATCAGCTCTGACTTTTTTCCCCCTCAAACATGTAGGCAAAGAAATTAAAACAAAACAAAACACACCAACCAGATATCAATAGTTATAATTAAAAGGTTGATAGGTAAACAATTTAATGTAGCAATGTAAGTTGTAATAATACAACTGAAAAAATAAATAAAAAAAGTGACAAATTCTCGAAAAGGAGTAGAAAGAAGTATAAACTTATATACTCCTAAGACCAATCTCTATTCCTTATGGTTTCTACGTAAATAATAGCAATTATTATCATACAATAAGACTAATAATAACTAATTTAATACCAATAACAATGACAATAACATAACAATGTAACATAATTTTTGATAATTACGCTAATGTAGAAATACCCTTGTAATTTTTATACGAAGGAAAAAAATAAACTACTATGAGCTATTTTTTTTATTATATTTTTCCAAACAAATGTACCTTTAGTTGTACCAGGCATTAAAATGAACAAGAAATTGAAGAAAACAAGGGTGGTCTAATAATTTTTCTTCCGTGACTGTAGCTCTGCACCCACTGGTACTGTTCAGGAATCAAGGCAGAAGACGTTGACAGTAAGTTTACGAAACAGAGCTGAGAATAAAGATGTTTCAGTGGAACATGTACTCATGAGGAAGCACTTCGTGGTAGTAAAATGACTAAAACCCTACAAAATAAAATGGAACATAAAAAATGTGTCTGTGTCAAAAGGGAAGGGAAGTGAAAGGGAGAACATGGAAAAAGCAGAGGGAAGGAAGGAAGGAAGGAGAATCCCAATCCTCCCAGTATGCAACTGGAAATGTTATGTCCCAGCAGATTAATATTAATATTTGAACTAAACTCAGCACATATCATATAGGGTAATCAATCAGACAAACAGAATCTATATAAACCTTTACTTTAGGACTGTGTGATATGGACCTGTGTATTAGATATGGGGGAAAATGCCCATATCATATTGTACAATCAATAAACGTGATCGAATCATCCTGGGGCTAAATATCAATACCAGTATGAAGGGGTTGTTTCCACAGGCAGCTGTTTTTGCACTGGCAGCATCTGTTTTCCATAGAAATCCTATGAACTTCAGTGTCGTCAACTCTGAGTGTCCTTGATAAAAAAATAAATGAATAAATAAATTTAAAAAAACCTTCAGCAAACCCATTTTTTCCCTGCTACGTTCACAGCTCTTTGAATTGAAAATAGTTTAATAGCTAATTAATTCAATAATTATATTTTGTTACATGCTTGATATGATTAAGAGCCTTTTATTTGTCTAGAAATAACTCCAAATGTATTCAGAAATAGGCCAGTCAATGTAGAGAAACGGCTTCACTGGATTTACAGCGAAGTCGATATATCATAATACGTATCGTTACCTGGATATGAAATTACCCAGAATACATCAGGATATGACATTTTGATCGCATCGCTTGGTCTTGCTGGGGGAATATAGACGGGTTATGGTTAGATTTTCAACAGAGTTTATTTAACCTCTATGCAGACACGTTGTTGGGTAATATAAATATTCATAGTGTATCTCAGATTGCTCCATTGCAGACAGTGTTGATACGGAATGAAGGATGATGCTTTGAATTCTTGCCATGCTCTTTACATAAAGGAGATGACTTTCTTTATTATCATTGTCAGTCTAACGCTGACAGTATATATGTATGTCTCCATTCAGTGTTTTTCCAATTACCTCTTCACAAAAGACGTATAACCACCGTATAAAGACAGATGTCAATGTCACGGACAGATGAATTAACCATCACTTCTTACAGGCCTGGAAACCCATTAGTAGCAACTGTGGTGTTCAGGTATGACATAATGTTTGGACTGACGCGAAGTGATTCCGCATATTGTTTCTTGGACCTGTGTGTGACAGTGGAGATGTTTCCGTGTGTGTTAGATTGCTGTTGCTATGCAGAGGCATGCAGAGAGCTTTAATGCTGCAATACTGTGATTTCATTGGTGTGGCAGCTGATGTTCAGACAGAAAGGCCACTTTGTTACCACTCCATTATTCTGTCTGATTGCCTTCCTGTTAGACGTTTTCTCTGGGAGGGTTTGATTTTGCTCCGAACAGACTCTGGTGAAAGGCATGTCTGGCTGTGCTGATGTCATTTTCAGTCTGCACAGAGGCCTGATTGGCCGGTGTACATTTAGGATTAGATTACAAACTGAGAGTGCATGTTTAATCTGTGACAGCGTCAGTGAGTGAGGAGTGAGGACTGTTGTTAAAGTGTTTGTTAAACTATTATCTACGTGTTTTTGGGGTTTATATAAACTGTGTTCTATCAAATGAAAGCTGTGAAATTATGAAGTCATTTACTATTGCCCCACCTCCAAAGTCATCGCCACAAGATGACCTCCAAGCATTAAAGGAGTGATATTTTACTTTTTTTTTAAATGGAATTATGCATTTTAAATCATTTCCCTGTGCTCTACATAAACTGTAAATGCTCTGCTTGGATCTGAATTCTTCATTCATTCAACTCCACAGGTCCATCTTCAACACTATTTCTGAGTAATGACACCAGAAAGGTGGTTTTGAGCGCTGGCCCTTTAAATGCACATGAGCCACTTCATGCCCCGCCCCCTCCAGGTTGTTGGCTGTGCTGCTCTTTCCCGTTTAACCAGCAACTGAACATTTTAGGTAATCAACTTGAAGTCTAGACATATTTTCATTTTTTACTACAACCGCTGCTGCTGATAAACAATTATGTCGTACTTAGAGGAATGTCATCGGAAATGTTGACCTTATACGTGCAAATGTTGTGATGTATTTAGTTATAGATGTAACAAATTAAGCAGGAATTAAAACAGGTTGTAGAAATCCACTTGATTTTTTTTTTGTTTTGTTTTTTGTTTTTACCAGAATGACTATAAAGATACACTGTAAAAAGTAAAACATTGATTGAACTTAAAAAAAAAAAATTCTCCAATAGGTCACACATAAAAAAAATTGTTGAGTGAACCAAATTAAATTACATTCAATATAATTTAATTTGGTTCACTCAACTAATTTTTTTAATAATATGTGATCTATTGAAGAAAAAATTTTAAGCTGATTCAATGTTTTACTTTTTACAGTGTAGCTTTGCAGCACCTGGAGGGTTCAAATCCCAACTTTTGGAACTATTTGCATCCAAATACACAAATAAATGAACCAAAGACTAATAAATGTTGGTTTAGCTAAATATCAGCCCTTTAAAAGAAAGTCGGAACTTTCTCCAATTTACACATAAAATTGAATAACCAATCATAGCTGAGTTCAAATTTGTGATAACCGGACCTATGAAATAATGACAAGTGTCCGGCAATATGTTAAGAAAACCAGAAAATGCATTATTCCAGGCAAATCCCTGCACAGCTTTCCAAAGGTTAAAAGCATTCTTGTAGTAGTATAGTATCCAGATTACTATGAAATAACAAAAAACAAAACAAAAACATTCCATCAAAGTGTGATGTTCATGTAAAATATGTAGATTAGTCAGCTGGTTTGCAAATGTACATGAAAAAGTGACACAAATATGTAAATATGTCAGTTTAATAGCAGTGGTGGTCACTTAATGCTAGCTCTATAAAAGACCTGGTTACTAGACATTTACACTAAGTCAATATTTTTTTTCTAGAAATGGTTTTATACAGGTGTTGAAGTGATCTGTTTGTAAATGATTGCTTCATTAGTAAGAATTTGAAGCAAAGAGAACACTTTTGTTGTATAGCTTCCATGATTAGAAAGTGTGATCGACCATTCATTCACTTTTAATCGTACCTATTGTAGCAACTTCTATTTTTTTGTTTTGTTTCCTGACAGACAACGGTAATGTAGTTGTAGTGGGAAGTTACTACAAATGTGTCATGTTGTTTACCATGATACTATCATAGCGTAGCCATTAGGTCATCCGTCGCCCTCTGTACTGCCCCAACTCCACCCTTTAAGCCCAAATATGGACACTTCTGGATCCAAAAAAAGTAAGATGTTAACAGTCAAAACATTAACCTATATATGACATCAGGGGGCTGGCCCAAGTCCTCCATTAAATCTGATCATAGTTTATGTGTTGCACTGTGCTTAGCCAATCAGAGTGCTTCTTCACGAATAGTAGGCGGATACTTTCGTTTATCACATTTGTATTTATCATAACATATATCTCAGTCCTTTTTTGGACACAGAACAATGTTGAACCGAAACCTGACCAACAGAATCGTAGCCCAGATCATAACACTGCCCCCACAGGTTTGTACTGTAGGCACTAGGCATGATGGGTAATCACTTCACGTGCCCCTCTTCTCATCCTGATGTGTCCAGTCCCTTTGGAACAGGGTCAGTCTGGACTCATCAGACCAAATGACCTTTTTCTATTGAAACACAGTCCAATCTTTACGCTCTCTAGCAAACTGATGGTTGTGTAAGAAATGAGAAGCTCCTCACTGCAGCAGGAGAAATAAAGAACGTGTTGTTGCTAAAGTATATTCTCTGTTATAACTATCCAGTGGAAGGCTCTTACTATTTGTTTATTTAAATCCAGGCTATGTATAAATGTACAGACACCCTTTAATGAGGGGCTTTCACGAATAGCCCAGTAAACTGTGGTAACCCTGCGAACATTTTCACCATTATATGATGCTGTGTTTGACTCAGTTGTTTATCTCACCTGGTCAAGGGTCACTCGGAATGCCATACCTATCAGAATGACTTAACAAAATTTGTGATGTGAGGAGCAACTCTTAGGCTTGGAATGAAGGGAAGTTGAGCCTCAGTGTGCAATGCATTATCTATGGATCACAGCACGTCTCCACTGAGTGCTCTTTATAGGTAATCAATAGGCGAGCTGGCTCATGATGGCTCTCACTCATTACAACTCTTTAATAAAAGCCCACCCTGCGGTGACTGCTGCTCTGAGTAGTATAAACACACACATACACACACAGTCACTTGGGAAACCGAATCTCTGTTTACACACACAGGAAAAACACAAAATTGCGAACAGGGAGTGAGCACTGCATCATGCCCTACGAGGCGACTCAATCCCATTTCTTTATTGCTTTTACAACAGCATTTCTCATTTACATCCCTCCAACTTTTCAGAGATGTCCTGTTGGTAAGGACTTTTGAAGTATTTCTGGCCTGATCAATATGCACACCAGCCCCTCGATGGGATGCTGGGTTTAAAATATCAGGAGAGTCTCAGGTAAAGGTGACACACACACACACTCTTAAATGGTCCAATCAATGCTCTTCAGCTTGCATTCATCAGCAGCTAAACTGCTATTCTCAAGTTGAAAGCGTCTTTGTTGGAGTCAAGAGAGCTGAACTTCAAATTGCGTGGTCTCCCGTAACCTCCAACAACATATGGTTTCCTCTCCACTGCGCTTCTCTTCTCAAGCTGTAGGTGTGTATCCTTGTAGCAGTTTCCCAATCTCACTAAAGCAGCTGTTCCCTCCATCTCTCTGCACATATGGAATCAGGTGACACAAGCCATCTTGTGTGTCTTTTCTTGTGAGAGGGTGAGGCCTCCTGCAAGAATGGCAGGTCATTCCATCATATGTGAGGGGTGAGGGGAAGGGATGTTATACTGCTTGGGTCAATTTTCCATGAACTACATACCAGATTGTCTTCGTCTGTCAGGGAATGAGAGACATAAATAGAGGAAGGAGCGAGTGACCCTGCTTCAACTCTTACATATCTCAGTGTTCAGCAGGGACTGAAGTTTAATATCTTTTAAATTATGCTGCGGCATCTGTTTGGGTGAGGCCTTGAGTCACAAACCACAACAACACTATTTATCTTATCATCTGCTTACCAAATAGAACAATTCTCAACATGTTAACCCATTATTACTCTATTGAGCAGTGAGCCAATACATCTGTATCCTATTAAAAACAGGTTCTGGTTATAGTATATTAAAACAGTCACATAAGAAACAGAAGTTATTTATTTCCAGATATAGCCCTTACTGGACAAAATGATATAACTAGGAAGTAAAAACCAACTTGGAAAGACCAAATAATTTGCTACAAATAATTTAACTGCCATTTTGTCATGCTAAGCTAATGTAGCGCAGCCATGGCTCTGGAGGTAGAGCGGGTTCAAATCCTGCTTTGTCCTTGTCATGTGCTGTTGTGTCCTTGGGCAAGACACTTCATCCAACTCACCTTCAGTGTCACTCACACCAGTGTATGAGTGTGTGTGTGTGTGTGTGTGTGAATGTTTGTTGGTGGTCAGAGGGGCTGTTTGGTGTGAATTGGCAGCCACGCTTTAGTCAGTCTGTGGGAGGGCAGTTGTGGATACAAATGTAGTTTACCACCAACAAAGGGAGAACATGAGTAAATGAATAATATAATCATAATAATGTAAACTGTTTTGGGTGCCAAAATCCAATCCATTATTATTATTATTATTATTATTATTATTATTATTATTATTATTATTATTACTATTATTATTCATTTATATAATCAGTTCTAATTCTATTATAAAATATTGATCATACAGTGTTGCTAAAGGCTAATCTTATGAGAGTTGCACATGCTTTTCGATGAAGTATGTGTCTGTAGTGCTACGCAAGTCATTTTTCTAAGGAATTTCTGAGCTAATAGTAGTTTGTGTTGGACGCTGTTGCTGCTGTAGAGGAGCAGAAGAGAACCCTATTGTTATTTGTTAGCTGGCTGTATTTAACAGCTGTATTGGATGCCTACATCAAAATGTATTGCCTGTACACTGATTTACATATAAAAAGCATACGTTCAAGTCCAATTCATTAAAGCAATATATGGCGTTCATCACCGCTTTTTTTTTAAATCAAATTTGTAAAATTATCTGTAAAACAGGAGTGATAGCCTAAGTATCAGAAATCTGTTAGTCTTTCCATGATTACGCACCTAAATCATTTCCCTCAACTTCAGAGTTGACTTCATCATAAGCAGTCCGGAAACTGAAACCAAACTGTTATTCAGGCCTTTTCAGAATTCCACGCAGCCTCAGCAGCAAAAAACAATGAAGCCCATACTGCGGCTGAATGGAATTCCCATTCCCACAATGCACTTTGTAACAAAATTTCCAAAAAGGCCCGAGTGACATACTGGTTTGGTATGTACACAAACAGACAGATAGCGATGGAGTACACTTTGAAGTTGTTCACCATGAGGGAAGTGATTCAGGTGTGTTAGCATGGAACGACTAACAGATTCATGATACTTAGGTTATTAGTCGGGTTTTACAGATTTGATGGAAAAGCTGTGACGAATATCATACGTTGCTTTCAAGAATTGGACTTGAATGGAAGCTTTTTCACATGTAAATCAGTGTACAGGCTGTAATCATTGATCCAATACAGCTAACAAATAACAATAAGGTTCAATTTTCATGTACTTAAAAAGGCATGTAGTCATTATGTTATTTTAATGTATGTTTGTTTATTGAAAATAGATTATGGCTTTCAATATAGTGTAAATAATACAAGTAGTAGCAATATTATTCATTCCATGGGACCAAACTGATAAGGGCTTGTAAGCTTCCAATATCTCTTGCAATATACAGCTTTTTTTTAAAGCAACAATGCTTAAGGCTAATCTAAATATTTTTAATTTATTGATTGGGGAAAAAAGATGATATATGATTTTTGTCATTTCTTAGAAGTGATCAATGTACAGTAAATATTAAATGTGAAAATAACACAAGCACAAACTGATAAGTATTTGTAACCTTCCAATATCTGTAGTTTTACACAGCAGCTATTCATTCTGTCATTTATTACGTATACACCACAATAAAGATGCAGAAGTCTGATGCATTTGTCAAAAAAAAAAAAAAAAATCAGTAACTGCATAATTTTGGAAATTTTACTATGAAGCCACTTCTCATAAAACCGGAGTTAAAGACAAAAATAATCTACCATTTTCATTACCTTTTAGACCATTTTAGGGTTAATACAGCGACTAGACATTCATATGAGAACCTAGATGAGCAAGAAGGAAGAATATCTGTACATTTACTGCAATGATTTCAGACTGAAGGACGTAAACAGCAAAGAAGCTTGCATTACAATGTAAAAACCAGAGAAATCCAGACATCTTTAAGTACCCAGTATATGAGGAAAGACTGACCTTTCTCTGCTCAGAATAGCAGGGCTGTGGGGAACAAAAGGCTGTGATGACAAACACACAGGAGAGACTGTGACCCTGCAGGGGAACCGCTCACATGCTCTGAAGCCCAATTCACATTATGAGCTCACATACTCCACGGATGTGCCGGCTAGTTTCAGGAATTCTCAAAATAATCTTTGCTGAAACGGGTCCCAGGCTCTCACCGTAAGATACGATTGGGGAAATTTGGTCTTTAATAAAAATGAAATGATGGATATGACCATTCTATTAAAGGACATGACACATACTTGCCCTCACGCTACACATCACCCTGAGTGACAGGCATATCGACTGCCAACAGAACTCTGACACACACAAAACACTCAAAGGAGAGTGCCTCATATTTCAGTCTTTGTGTTTTGTAGAATGAAAAAAAAAAGGTTGAGAAAATATGTGGTGTTGGTCTGCATCCTGAGGGCAAGAGTAGCTGCACAACACCCAGCAGAACAAACGATAAACAGAAAAGGTGACCAGGAGATCTAAGGACTGTCGAGTATGTAAGCGCTTTGATCCAAAAAGCATCAATTCATCCTGTTCAGATCTAGTGTTTTTCATAATCTGACCACAAAATGCACTGAAATCTGATCTCTGAGCTCACATTCGGAGGTGGTCAGAGCCACATTATGTTCAGCAGTGTGAAGATAAATGTGTCCTGGTTCAGACTGAACAACATGTGGCAACTCTGTCATATTAATGTGTTTTTAAGACACGTGAAAATGTCCAAAAGTCCACAGAGATGTATTACATCTGCACACCTGAATGACGCCTTTTCCTCCAAGTGAGGAAATAGAATATTCCCAGATCACATAGCCTAATTAAATTCATAGACAAGTGTACGTCAAGGAAGGAAGCCTATGGTGGCTGGTTTCAAGAAATGTAGAAATACTCTATGTGAAAACCGGTCCTCATCCTTCAACATAATGCTATGTTCTGACCAAAGATAATATGGACACTAGAATGGTTTTGGACTGTTTTGCAAACCACATATATTTACCCTGAATGACCAATGAAATGCTAGCACCATCAAAAATAACTAACGTGCCTTATTGTAATGTAGAAACCACTGAAATGACAGATATTACCCTGTTTTCATTCACTTATAAAGATCCAAAATCAAACATCCAGTCACTACTAAAATACATGTCATGCAAGTGAACTAATAAAATATATAGTATCACAAGTAGAACATCCATATTAACTAGGAAATATGAAAAAAAGAAAAAAAACAGCATAATATCCCTTCATTCATGGTTCACTTGTAATGATTTCATGTTGCATTTGTAAACATATATGAATGAATGAATTTTAAAATGATTATTATTTTATTCATTTATTTGTTTGTTTATGGCTATCTACAGTACATTAATATGCAAATTCTCATATTCATCAGTGCTTCTGTGTTTTAATTTGTGACATTTGAAATGTCCTGTGTCTTATTTTGTTCATCTGTTGAAATATGACAAAACAAAATATAAATAGATAATATAAATAACAAATAACTTTTATTTAAAAAAAAAAAGGTGTAAGTGTGTCTTATTGTATATATTTCATTGATTTATAAGTTTGAAGGAAACACAATTAAAAAAAAAAAATGTGGAAAAAAAGCCTTAAATGAAAACATTTGCTACCTTTTGCATGTTTCTCTTATTGGCAGATATGTGAAAGCATTCAAACCCAGATCACATTGAGGTAACTCCAGGTCTGAGCAGGACCCAGGACAGTCTAACAGGGGTCGGAACCTCCCTGTGGCTTTGTCACAAAAATATACGGAGATACGGAAATGCATGACAATTCCTTTTGAGCCGTTTTTGCCGTTATTGCAGGCCTAAAGCCAGCCAAACATCTGTAATAACATGCAGCCAATGCGCAGAATAAAGCCATTTTTAATACTTCATCAAATAAAATGTGTGTCATATGCTACTTGGGGCCTTCGCCTATTTCACTCCATTCAATATGCACAAACTCAATTTGCATTTGTTTGTAGTTAGTCTGTTTCTAATTAAGCCTACACATGCAAGTAGAGTTTTCTCCATTACACAATAAACCAGTTTTGTGCATAGAAAATGGGAGCTTTTTTCTTTATTGTAGTTGTATAATTTCATTAATACACCAAATATTTCATAATTTTAATGGAAATGCAAATTTACAGGACAAAATAATCATAGGCTACAACAGAGTAGCTACCTTGAGCTGAAACATAGAGGGGGGATACACATTTTTGTAATTGTAAACACACTTTTTTCTTTTCTTTTGGGTCAAAAATGCCTCTATTGTAAAATCTGCTGATCCTTGGCCTACTATGCAAGTGAGATCACTTAGTGAAATTATGTTGTGGTGGGGGGCAGTATCCTGGTCAGTTTTCAGCTGCACTATAACCACATACCACCACTAGGATACACTAAAGTACATGCATCACTATTTAAAACTATTAAAATGGACATAAAAATACACAGCATGTGTTTTCAGTCATGTATTTTTTTTATATGCAAATTTTACCCATCTATCCTTCAATATCATGCACAATTTTCTATGACTCTATTGTTAAAGTCAGGCATGTCTGTCCCTGACAAGTGTATTTTCTACTGATAGTATGGGCAATGCATTTAGACCAGGAGTGCAGGTAATGTGCGTACATCGCATTGCACTGAAAAATAGAAACTCAACATAAGGGTTAAAACATATCACTGATACCACTAGGGGTCTAACGGTACAGAAAAATTTCGGTTCTGTACGTATTCATTACTGGGGTCTTCGGTTCGATACATTTTCGGTACAGTGAAGGAGACCGATTTCATAAAAAAAACCTTTATTGAAATAAAAATGCAACATATTCTGAACAATTAAGTGTCACTCTAAAGCTGACAAAGCCATGCCGGCACACACTGCTCTTGTTCTGTTGACTTTGTCTCTCTCTATTGACAAAAGTGACAGGGAATCGGAACTGTTCCCAGACCAGAGACCTTAAAGAAGACAGAAGGTCTTCCAGCTCTGGCTTTGAACCTGTGACACTGCTCCGAGCTGCCATGCTGGTTCATGTTCAGCATGTGTATGGTGTGCGCGATGCTTAAACACCCATCTCGGATATCAAATATTGCACATGGGTTCCACTTGCGGCCACCCTGCTCATACTGTGTGAGTTCCACTTCAAAGTTTGTGTTCAAGCTTCAGGTCAGTGTTTGCGTTCTTTACATAGGCTCCATGTATTCAGTCGGTACACCACCTTCTTGTATGGAAGGCCTCAAACCAAAATGCTCCAGTACAAACGAGTGCACCGTTACACCCCTAAATACCACTCGATCTGCACCTTCCCACATTGTAGTCCACTGTGAGAACTACTGAGCTATCCAGCTGCATAGTCATGGCTCAGTAGAATTAGGTCCAGACCCGTTTGCTGATTCCATTTTTGAGGAGGGTCTTGATACTTTTTGGCAGAAGTGTCAAAAGTGTTCCCATTCATTCCTTAGGTAGAAGTATAGATACTGGGGTTTAAACAGACTTCTGTAGAAGTTAAAGTATCAACTCAAGCTTTTTACTCCAGTAAAAGTACAAAAGTACTGGTTTCAAAACTACTTAAAGTATTAAAATAAATGTAAGGGGGAAAAAACCTGCCATTAGGACAAAAGCTTAGGCGGCGCCACAGGGGTCTATAGTGTACTACCCCACCTCCCCAAAAAATATGTTTCTAAAGGCCATGATGACTATTATATTAAAATGTTAATGTTGAAACATTTGGGATGCATATATGAACACTGAAAATGAACTGATTTTAGTACAAAGCAAATGTATTAAAGAACCATATATGTGCACTCCTGAGTATTAACATGTATTTCATGCAGTTGAAGATATGACGACTTGTTGAGTATAAGTATTGGAATGGTGCAAAAAGAGAGGTGGGATGGGTCCTGTACACACCAATAGGGTGTCGGAATGGTATATGCTTATACTTCTCATCCAACCACAAACAAATTCACTCTACCGGGATGGTGCATATTACCTGGGTAGGATGTTTTTATTTGAACGACGGCTAGCCAGAATGAAAGAGTAACGAGGCTCTTTTTAAAATGTACAGAGTAATAATAATAATGGATTAGATTTTTATAGCTCTTTTCTAAACATCCAAAGCGCTTTACATGATTGATCCATTATTCATTCACTCTCACATTCTCCCTCTGGTGGTGGTAAACTACGTCAGAGTCCTGCACAGGTTCAGGTACCGGCAGGTGAACCGCAAATTTTAATGAAACGGGTGAAACATTTTGTGCTGTGTCGGATACGGGTTCAGGTTGGGTCGGACGCAGGAGAGCGCGGGTCTAATTTGCGGTTTGTGCCAATGCACCAACACACTCAGACTCACACTTCCGACTCTGTGTTCAGTAACGTTTTCATTTGGCTCTGCCTTTAACTGAAGTTCCACGTCACTGTTCGATTGGCGTGGCAATAAACGTTTGTATTTAATTTTGGCTATCTGACTGATTTTCATTCCGGTTTGGTTTGGATATCAGGTTTATTTATAGCGGGCCGGTTTGGGTGCAGAATTTTATTTCAATTCTGTCGGGTCAGATGCAGGTTTAAATATGACAGATACGGGTGGTTGGGGTTTGTCAAAATCAGTACCATGTAGGAGTCTTAGCTACCTGTCTTGCCCAAGGACACAACGGACTGACTAGGACAGAGTGGGCTTCGAACCGCCAACCCTTTGATTATTGGACGACCTGCTCTACCACCTGAGCCATGGCCGTCCCTAGCAGAAAGTACAGATAACTGCATGAAAATGTAAATTATTGATAACCAAAATTTCTACGTAATAAAGTAACAAAGTACAAATACTTCATTACCTGACACCTCTGCTTTTCGGGGTGTGATGGTTACTTTGCGGCTTGTGCTTGGGGCTCTCTTATCTCTTGTTTTGGAGGTGTGGTCTACTGCACATGCACCATTTATAACATGAATGTATAGAGTTCTCAGGTGGCGGCCCAAACAGGAAACACATAACTACTCATTAAACAGCCGAAAACATTTTTAAACTACACTTTGATGCAGATTAGACACCGTACTCGCTGGCTGTATAATGTTCAGCTCGTTTATTTAAATTGTACTGTTTTTTAATGTTGGACTCATTTCACAGCAGACAATGGAACAGTGTCTTTGCAGCACAGGGCTGAGATTTCCACATGTTCGACAAAGGGAGGGGGCAGAAATCTAAAGGTTTCAGACACTCATTGCCTCCTTCTATTTCCCAGTTGCCTCTGTGCGTAAAGGGAAAGCCGAGAGGAGGTGAGGTAGTGAGTCACGGTCATGGAAGGGGGGGGATGCACCTCTCTATCCACAGAGACTAAATATTTGATGGGAGGAGATTCTGGAGAAGAGCTGAGGTGAGGGCAGCGGAATCCTGGGTGCATCTCTGTCGGGAGTGTGTAAAGCGTCCCAGGTGTCCACGGAGCTGGGGGGGGTCAGGCCCGTTACAAGAGTCACCACAGTCCGCCGGGTGAATTATTCATCCGGCTGAGGTCGACATTAGAACAGCATTATGGGTGGCCCGCGGTACAGAACAAAGAAAAGGAGGCTTTGAGCACACGGGGTCCAAGTTATATAGGGGAGAAAAAATAGGTGGAGATGAGATTCAAAAGAACCAGGAGGGATGCAGAAACAGCAGTCGGAGTAGAAGCAAACAGAGAGCGAGCTTTGATAACAATCATTAAAAAAAAAAGTGTGGTGCAGAGGTGAAATACTGCTAATGATGTGGCTGGAGCATGGAGGGTATGTTCTGTGCTGTTTTTAATTTAAGAAAAATGACAAAGTGTATATTATGAGCAGTTGTACACTGGTTTCCACATCCTTGACCCGACACTGAACCGTTGATGAACATTTCTTTGTGTTTCTATTCAACAATATTGACACATTTTAGGTGAGAAACATGTGCAGCAAAAGGATCATTACAGGAGAAAAGCCTGTTCTATGGTGAAAAATCCCAGTTGTGTTAATATAGACAGACTTTGTGTTTGTATTATTTGGAGTTTCAAAACAAGATTACAGTTGACTCTAAAATAAGATTAAGATAATCTGAATAGTAAAGGATGAGGATGGTGATGAATTGTACATTCCATTATAGATCTATCCAGATACACAGACACAAAGTAAGACTGTTTTTTTTCTTTGTTTACTTGTACTTCTTCCTTTATCTGCTATACCCAGTGAATTCCAATAGTATTATGTTACTGTTATTAGCATTTTACTCAGCATTTACTGAATTATATTATCCTTGAAGCTTTGGTAATGCGATTCACCAGGCATTCAGACAGACTGAAAAGAGGACACTGAAAAGAACTGAAGTGAGAAATTGTAGTTTTATATTTACTAAATACGATTGGTGAATCAGTGAAGGTAAGGTGCCACTATTGTAAGTTATGTTTGAATACAGATGTGTACAGATACAGACATGAAAATTCTGTTGCTCATATTTTAGGTGTTGAAATATTCCGAAAAATGAGTCGCGGGGGTTGAAAGCGCTGAACATGTTTGATTAGCTCATGTTGTCTGACTTTAAATGAGTTCATCTGTCGTCCCGAGTGAGTGTGTTGGGAAAGCCCCAGTTTCTGTATCAGTAAGACACAGACAAATAATTATTAGAGTATTAAAATGATACCAAACGCTAAAACATGTTTTTTTTTTGAGCTGCAAACAAATCATATGACTCAACTCAAACCAATCATGACTCATACAACGACTCAAACACATCAGTGCTGGTGATTTTATACGTGCTATTCAATAAGTATAGTGTTTAACCAATGGATTAGACCAGCTGCCATGAAAACAAGGAAACATAAATAACTTCATAGTTTATCAAAAACTTGTTTCAAATTAATAATTTCATTGTTATTCACACAGAAAATGACCAATTGGAATAACAAAATAGTACTTGTTGACTAGGGTGACCATATGTCCTCTTTTCCCCGGACATGTCCTCTTTTTACAGCCTGTCCGGGGTGTTTTATGAATTCATGAAAATGTCTGGTTTTATTGTTTTTCATGGGACCAATTAGCCCCTCCATTTTTTTTTTTTTCTTTTACAACTCAAATACTGGTTATAAGGCACATGGCATCTTTCAATAAGTTTCAAATATCATTTAAGGATCTTGAGCCTGAGCTGAGCGTCCTCTTTTTCTGATGTCAAAATATGATCACCCTATTGTTCACCAAAAATAACCATAAATGTCCATATTTAGTGTGTCCACCTTTGGTGCAGATAACAGTTTGCATTCTTGTTGCCATTGTTTTTATGGAGTTTTACACAGGAATGCAAGATAATAACTGGAATTGTACAACTTCATAAAGAAATAGTCATTTGCTGCTGCATTTTTGGAAAATATTAAACTGGAAAATGTATGAAAAAAACAATAGTTCTATTTTAGCATTAAAAATATGGTTTTGACAAAAAGATCTTGCATATACTGGTGGATTAACCATTATAGAAACATAAAAAGATATTCTAAATGTTGATATTCAAAATAATGAATCAATAAATCAATCAGTCCTACAGCCTTCCCACCTCCATGCTGATTTAGAGTCACTCTTTTAGTACGTCATGAAATTTGTGTAAAAAGTCCCTAATCCAATGTGTTCAGTCTTTAAACCAGATCGTGCCAATCCTCATTTATTTAACGGGTCGAACTGACGCTGTTTTATCACTCTGTTCTGAAAAACAGAGTCACACGAGCACAATCATTTTAACTCATGAAACCACACTGACTGCTTAAATTGTTTAATTTCACTTTTAGTCTTAATCTGAAAGAGAAAATTTAAAAAAAAACAAAAAACAGTGAAACAACAATGCAGCAGAGTTGCTGTTTTTGGCGGACAACCTTGGTAGCTTCAAGAGCTCTTCAGCGATTCATTTCCCTGTGTGACTTCAAAAAAGCAGCAAAAAATATTCTAAATGTAGTACACTTGCAAATACATATTGATTTTAAAGGAATCATATTTAGCTGAACCCATTTTTATTAGTCTAATAAAAAAGTTCATAAAGTTTGCATTTGAACCCTCCAGCTGCTGCAAAAGTATCTTCCTATTCATTTTAGCAAAAATCGAGTGGATTTCTACAACTTGTTTTAATTCCTGCTTAATTTGTTACATCTATATCTAGTTACATCATGACATTTGCACATATAAGGTCGAGACTTCTGACGAACATTTCATTGACGTAATTGTTTCTCAGCAGCGGTTGTAGTAAGAACTGAAAATATGTCTCAACTTCAAGTCGATTACCTAAAATGTTCAGTTGTTGGTTGTATTAATGAACACAAGAGGCTGAACGGGACAAAAAGAATGTTCAACAAACTGAAGGAGGTGGGGTCTGAAGTGGTTCATGTGCATTTAAAGGGCCAGCGCTCAAAACCACCTTTCTAGTGTCATTAGTCAGAAATAGGGTTGAAGATGGACCTGTGGAGTTGAATTAATGAAGAATTCAGACCCAAGCAGAGCATTTACAGTTTATGTAGAGCACAGGGAAATGTTCTAAAACGCATAATTCCATTTAAAAAAGCAAAACGTCACTCCTTTAAAAATACATACTAACAAAGCTACTTCTTTGTCACAGTAGGGCCACACAAGCACATGACATAAAAACACTCAAACACTGAACTTAACTCCATGAAGACTCAACATTCTATGTTTTATTACTATTATTATTTTATTTTATCACTAAATGTTGTTTGTGTGTATATATACATATATATATACAGATCCAATGTGATTTGTACGTTGTAATGCACATGTATAAATGAGAAGCTGAGGCATAATATTGTTGAAATTGCACTTATTTTTCTTAACACAATTTAGTTTGTTCATGGTAGTTCGTGACATTAAGCATCTTTTTTAAAGGATGGTTTGCAGATGTAAACATTTTCATTATGTAGTTTTACTTTTTTCGCTCTAAAACAGATTACTTTTTTCTTGTTCGTCCAGTTTGCCCCACAGGTTATTAGAACTGAAGATGAGAGATGAAACTTTTCCAAAGAGCTTCACCAGTCCAGTTGAACCGAGAAGAACTACTGAGAAGAACGATGACCTGGACAAATGAGAACCTACACAGACATCTAGAACATAGAAGTTATGAAAAGTTTGGAGTTGGCATTATTTATACATTATTATGTTATTATTTTACTGGTTCAGCTTATTTCAGATCATATTGAACTGAACTGACATGAGTTTGAAACCAGTGCCTTAACCAATGAAACACTTTGGCGTATTCATTGTTCATTATGCTTTTACTTTACTTGAGCTCACACTGGTCTGTATGTGGCCCCTGAACTAAAATGCCTTGGACACCCTTGACCGTTAATACCTTCAGTGTAATTTTTGGACTTCGCATATTCCTCCCCAGGCCGGATTGGACTCTTCGGTAGGTCGGTTGTACACCCTTGACACCCCTGCTCTCCAGTGTTGTGCCTGGTGGGGTCATACTAAACTTAACCAAACAGTGTCAAAACTCAAAGCGGTCAATTTATTTGCAGAGCTGGGTTGAGTTAGTCATTAGTAACACACAATCCTACTCGGAAAATGCCAAGCAACAACTTACAGAATATGATCTGCAGTCTGTCATAGCAGGCATACAACACATTCCACATGACGGTGTGAAGAGGAGATATTGCTGTTTGTGTCCCGTCTATCCACTTTGAAGAGTGTGTGCGTGTGTGAGTGTGTGTGTGTGTGTGTGTGTGTGTGTGTGTGTGTGTACGCCTGCATGGGTGTCTGCCTGAAAGAACACATCCTCAGAGTAAATAACACAGTGCTTTGGGAATTTTCTCCATGTTTGGACAGCAGAGACTGTGCACCCTGCTATAGACTCAGGCATATGCGTCCATGTACACACAGACCTTGAGAGCGGTCTACTGTGCCTGGATAACTGGTGTGGCACCAATATTATTTACAGATGAAACCGCAATGAATTAATTATGCAAACGATGTACAATGTGCATTCTAAATTATAATGCCGTACTTTGCCAGAAGCCTATTTAAATATTAATCTTTTCTTTATTAAATGAATTTTAACCATTAACCATGTTGCTGCAGTGAAAAACACAAGTGCTTGGAGCATATTCTTTGCAGATAAAAATTGCAAGTGACTCAATTAATTTCTAAACCACTGTTAGCTGACAGTTTGCATGCAAACACATTCCCAAGCTGGATTTGTTTTGCTCATCATGGTTTTAAAACTGAATAACGTAGAACAACAGCAGTGCCTTGTCGTGGTTGCCATGCAGTATTCCAGCACCATATTGTGGAGATTACAAATGTGGACTTGTTTTTAGTCATAAATGTTTCTATACATAGTGTTTGTGGTTTGAAGGCTTAGGCCTCAGAGCAGAAAGTGCAATTTGGGCGAACAGCACTTGAAGAGCACAACACTCAGAGCTACTATTAAGTGGTCAGGAAAGATACCTTCAAGAGCAGAAGGCTGGGATATGTAAGATGGATTCAAGTACTACTAGACTGAAAACACCCATTGAGCAGCTGACCATGGGTTTTCAACAAATGTCTAGTGTTAAAATGTTTCTGAAGAAAACCAGTGAAGAAATTTGATATAATACAAATCTGAAGAACTTGACTTTTAAAATCCACTCCTTTCTGCTCAGATATGGACCTCTCAGAATACTAGACCCAGGTTGGACTCATGGTTTCCAATCTGGGTCCTGTTAGGGGGTCATCAAAGATCACAGGGGTCCATGTAGCTTTATGATGTTGAAGTTGCTACACCTTAAATGCAATGATAATTACACAAAATGACAATTAACTTGGCTCCTACAGGTTTCTACAAGTTACATGTAAGACTTTTAAAGACTTTTTTAAGACTCTTACAATAGACTTTAATGCCCATTTCACAGACACACTGCCACAAATTTTGGAAGGTGTATTTATTTACATCAACTGATCTTGAATATGACATACATACTGTACACTGAACTGAATGTTCTGTGATCATTTCTCACCAGGGATACAAAGTTAGCGATAATGACCCCAAACCCCCCCCCCCCCCCCGAAGGGGAGGCCAGGGGTATTGTTTTCAGTTCAGTTTGTTTGTTTGTTAACACTCTAGCACCAAAACTATTGGTTGAAATCGTACTGAATTAGATTATTTCCAGATTACCAGTGACCCAGAACATATCTGATTATATTTTGGGAAAAGTAGCTCAAAGTTAAAAAATTTTTTTAGGAATTTTTTAAACCCCTCCGTCACCATTTACTTGCAATGGGTGAACTTTCAAATGTCTGTAGCAGCAAAACAATGTGTTGAATTCAAACCAATTTGGGTTTATAGATTGCCACTGACCCAGAATAGATGGGGCTACATTTTAGGAAAAGTAAAGAAAGGTTCACATTTTTATGATTTTTTAAAAATATTTTTTCTTCCATTTACATACAGTCAAAGGTCTATAGCAAGGGTGCCCAATCCTGGTCCTCGAGGGTCGGTATCCTGCTTTTTTTAGTTGTATCCCTCTTCCAGCACACCTGATTCAAATGATAAGCCTATTATCAAGGTCTCCAGAAGCCTGATAATGACCATCAGGTGTGCTGGAAGAGGAAATATCTAAACCATGCAGAATACTGGCCCTCGAGGACCAGGATTGGACACCACTGATCTATAGCAACATCAATTTTGCTTCAATTTACTTCAAACCTGCCACATATATAGACGCAATTGATATGCTGACATCGACATGTACATAGACATGATGACATCAACTGGATCGATGTCAAAATAAGGTAGAATATATGAGGGGGCGGGGTTTGTTGTGGCTGGTACCACTTGTCTGTTCCTAATTTCAGTGTAAGTTGTCGAGTTGGGATGGATGGAACAGAGCAGACTAATGTTACTTTCTCTCCACTTTGGCCATTTCCCAGATACATTTAAACACAATGTAGTGAACGAGTTTAAGGCAACATAACTTCAGACCTACCATGTCAAATTTAATTAAATTTTTTAAGGTACTGAGTACAGATTTGCAAATCCAAGACTTTTAAGACTCCACAGGAACCCTGAATTAATTACATTACCCACAACCTTTACACTACATTTGCCTATTGCTTAAAATAGTAGGTTACTCTGTAGACCAGGGGTCTTCAACCCTGGTCCTCGAGGCCCACTATCCTGCATGTTTTCGATGTATCCCTCTTCCAACACAC
>JAQQZY010000016.1:22647554-22668443 GCA_030068375.1 Ostorhinchus rueppellii | reverse complement strand
CAGGTGTGTTGGAAGAGGGTAACATCTAAAACATGCAGGATAGTGGGCCTCGAGGACCAGGGTTGAAGACCCCTGCTGTAGACCACCCCTCTCCGACTGACGTGTCCAATATATATTCATGTCCATGCGATCAATATTTTTTGCATTTTATATACCCCATGACTAACTGAATCAAAATTTTAAAAATCCATCTATACATAATGTACCTATGCTACATGTCAGATTAACTCAGGCATCCAAACAAATACAGTAAATATGTATACATTAACGGCCACACTTCAGCATGCTATTGTGGAAATGAGTGAGAAAAGAAAGTAACATCAGCAGAAAATAAATCTATCATTGTCTTAATAAGATAATATAGAGCTAGAGTTCAGCAGAAACAATGGTTTGCATCATATTCCAGCAGAGGAACAAGATGTCTTTCTAACTGTACGATCACTTGAACAATTTCTCAACTAAAAAATTTAAGTTTCAGCTAAGAGTATCAAGTCTATCTGAAGCACGCATTTTACATTTTGACTTTTTTTTTCCAGAGTTTTTTCACCCATTATGTTCTTTCAGATAGACTTTTGTTGTTGTACTTTTCAAATGTAGTTTTAGAATGTGTTCACCCCAGTGGCAGACTGTTTTTTCCTAGTAAAGTTGAACCATATTTAAAATATTTCCTTCCTCCTATTGAGCTGTTTTTGCAGTCTATTTGTACATGCATAGAAATATAACACCATTACCATACCGTACACACATTTAATTACAGTAAGTGTTAATTATACTGACCACATACAGCTGCAAGGACCCAAAACGAATGTGAAGAAAATGATGATTTATGTTCATTTGGTTGATAAAGACAAGGATCATTTTATTTGTGATGTGTGTCTGAGCAGATTGAAGGGGGATGGGTGTATATGTGTGTGTGGGTTTTTTTTCCCATGCAGAGTGGGGTTCCACGGAAGAAAAAACACAGAGAGCCAATGCATCAGACTGACAGCCTGGTTAGCAGGCCCACACCTAAACATGCAGCCCATTATGCTCTGTGACCCTAGTACTAGTAGTGGGTGGTCGAACATTCAAAGATAACATCTGCTTTAGAGGATTGGCTTTCATTGGGTAAAGCCACATACAAAAACACACATACACACTTCTGCTTCTTGTGTGCCATTTCAGGTTACAATAAAGGGTCAAGACGAGCCAAGTAATAATAGCAATGACAAAAAAAATTCCCTGTAACACCCCTTTTCCTATATTACTCCTCTAGTCAAATATGCCCACACATGCTTTTATGTAATTTTGTAGGGTCAGCATGACCCTTCTTTTCCCATAATTATTCTGCTCTGTAGTTGCGCTTATAAAACAGTACCCACTGATCCGTGCTGCTGACCTGGATATTAGATCTATGATTAGCCATTATGTCTAACAGGTTCTATAGACTGTTAATGCATGTGAAACATGACGGGGATGAATAAATATGAATATGATGAATACATTACGACCTTTAATTACAAGTAGTATATATTTTCTCTTTTTTTCATGTGACTTAAAAGTGGCAGCCTATTTCAGTTGGTGAAAAATCACAAAACTTATATGGTAATCTAAAGGTGTGACTGCATTTTACGTGTACTGAACAAAGTGGAAATTTTAAGCAACAATAAGTACTAAGTATTTCGAGGTTTTGAGCTCAAACATTCTGCGAGTTTATGCATCGGTCCTTTCAAACTGCTATATCACTTCTTGGACTACATTCTGTGCTGTCTTCGCATATTTAGTGATGGCGAGGCGGATGTGAGCTGTGGAGCCAGATTGAAACATTAGAGATGGGAGCCAGCTGAATACTCTTGTCTGGACGCGGGACAAGACTTGGCTGAGGCAACTATATAGGGATTTGTGTATTGGGGGGTGTTAGGGGGGTCTTGAGAAATACTGTGCATTAGAATGTTAGAATAGGGTTCAATTACAATCCATTAGAGATAGTGAGGACTGTGACTGCTGCACGTTGACGTGTGTGTGTGAGAATGGAGGAGATAAGGTTACCTCTGTCAGGAAAACGTGCTGAGAAGAAGTTCTGGAGCAGTAATGGGGTGTAGGTCTCACCAGACACAGACAGGATGGAGACAGACCCCAAAAATGACAACTGTGGAGGCACCATGACTGACAACACAGGAGGGATGGTTCACTTTTACATGGAGGGGGGGTATAATTGGAGTTATTTCAATAGTTACAGTATATTGATTATTAGTAGGGCTGTCAAAATTAACGCAGATTAATCCATCATCATGATTAATCGGATTAAAAATGTTAATGTATTAACCTATCTGTAATGCAGAATGACTCTGAACTTCTCTGGCAATGCATTTTGGGCACTTTGTCCAAGTAGAGTTACTGTTGCGCTTGAGCAGTCGCAGTAGTGAAAGGCAGCAGAAACAGCCCATAAAGATGGAAAACACTAAACAGCACGTTGGCCCTCTGCACTGTAAAAAGTAAAACTTGAATCAACTGAAAAATTTTTCTTCAATAGGTCACAACAAAAAAGCAGTTGAGTGAACCAAATTAAATTACATTCAATGTAATTAAATTTGGTTCACTCAACTATTTATTTATTTTTTTTAATTTTTATGTGAGACCTATTGAAGAAAATGTTTTAAGCTGATTCAATGTTTTACTTTTTACAGCGTGGATGGAAATATGAGGACAAAAAACACCCAACATGGAAGAGTTGAAGTGTCCAATAACTAATAGTGAGGTATAATTAATTCTATAATGTAGTGGTAGCAGCAGTTATTGTACTTTTCGGATATAATGTTATTTATACAGTGCCCACCTAAGAAGCAGGAGAAGGTATGTATCCTGACACTAGTAATAAAAATCTACTTTATTTCAATTTCTTAGTATTTTTGTCATTGCCCTGGACAACAACTTAGGGACACACTAGAAAAGCTATTTGTTATTTGTTTTGTGAAATTGTGCTTTTTTTCTTTGCGAGACGGCAGGTCTGTTGGTAAAGGTGTGACTGTTTATGAAAGCTGACAGGCAACCTGGCGCAGGGTGCGAATGCTGATCCAAAGCTGGCTGGACAAATGTCTGCACACACACCAGCATTCTGTCGCTGGCTGCCTGCGGAGATGTCAAACACAATGATGTGGTGTGAGGCTGCAGGAGCGCTCGCTGCTCGGCACTCGGAAGTCATGACACACACAAAGGCAGCCACAAGGACACACATCCCAATGCAAAAATTACGTCAAAAACTAGTACGGTGAATCAAATTACCTCTACAAACTCACAAAAGAACTAAAAACAAAGCAGCCGGAAGAACCTGATCCACATTCAGACCTAAACGATCACCTGTCTTCAGCAAACACGGCTAACATTGGTACTATTCATCACAGTCTATTGTCTAATTTCGACAGCTCGATAATTGTGTTACACATGTCAGCCCTCTGGAGCCTGGACAATCCTGCAAATCGTTTCAAAGTGCCCCAAATTCATTAATTACAGAGTGTGTTAATCTCATTGAGATGGGAGGGAATGGAGAGCAGAAAAAGACCTTAAAAGTCTCTCATAAGTCATCCAATTAGGTAATTGAGTGCCGCTTGGATTAGAGGGAATGAAAGGAGGTGTCCTGCAGAGACTTTTAGTTTCATACTAAAAATACACACATGGAAGTCTCTGGATTACACGGAAGTCTGGGTTAAAGGTCATCCTATTAATCTCAGGGAAAAATTTTACCTCGTTTTAGGCTGTCAGGTTGGTTGAGCTGGATGAAAACTATCTTTTCCCACACAACGGTGAGTGAAGACTTCTTTACAAAGTTTTGTTTGTTTGTTTTTTACATGTTTTAAAGGGCTCATATACTCACATACTTTATTGGGGGGTATTTACCTGTGTATTTTGTGACATGGGTACAAACATGAACATCTCTTAAGGTTGTATTAACTTTCATGAAAACCTTTTTAAAGGGCTCATATTTAATTAAACCCACTTTTATTAGTCTTTGGTTCATTTATTTGTGTATTTGAACCTTAATAGTTCATAAAGTTTGAATTTGAACCCTCCAGGTGCTGCAAAACTATCTTTATATTCAGTTTGGCAAAAAATTGAGGGGATTTCTACAACCCGTTTCAATTCCTGGTTAATTTGTTATGTCTATAACTAGTTACATCACAACATTTACACATATAAGGTCAAAAGTTCTGACGAACATTTCTCCAAGTACAACATAACTGTTTATCAGCAGCAGTGGTTGTAGTAAAAACTGAGAATGTCTAAACTTTGAGTTGATTGCCTAAAATGTTCAGTTTGTGGTTGAACAGGACAGAGCAGCACAGCCAACAACCTGGAGGGGGCGGGGTGTGAAGGGGCTCATTTGGATTTAAAGGGCCAGTGCTCAAAACCACCTTTCTGGTGTCATTACTCAGAAATAGGGTTGAAGATGGACCTGTGGAGTTGAATTAATGAAGAATTCAGACCCAAGCAGAGCATTTACAGTTTATGTAGAGCACAGGGACATGTTCTAAAATACATAATTCCATTTTTTTTAAAAAAGCAAAAAAAAAAAAAACGATCACTCCTTTAACACAAAGCTAAACATACATATTGTAAAGCCTGTTCCCCTCGATTGTTGAAAATGTGATGAGGACGTAAAGATCTACCCTGCATCTACTGTGAGTTAGTGAATGAATCAGGCATAGCAGTTACTAGTGAACATTTTACTATTATTGTCGTCCGCCTGAAATCCTTCTTACATCGTCCTTTTGTAAAAATGTGCAGCCTATACACAGAAAAAAACTAACAAAAAACAAAACAAAAACATTTTTAACACATCATCAAACAAAATATGTGTCATATGCTATTCAGTTTAATATGCACAAACTTGATTTGCATTTGTTTGTAGTCTGTTTTTAA
Source organism: Ostorhinchus rueppellii (assembly GCA_030068375.1). Lineage (NCBI taxonomy): Eukaryota > Metazoa > Chordata > Actinopteri > Kurtiformes > Apogonidae > Ostorhinchus > Ostorhinchus rueppellii. Next base: position 22,663,547 of record JAQQZY010000016.1, on the reverse strand, counting down.
TTAAGCCTACACATGCTAGTGGAGTTTTGTTTTTGTTTTTTTTCTCTCCATTACAGAGTAAATCAGTTTTATGTTTTGGAAATGGAAATTGTTTTCTTTCTTGTACACTGCATTATTTTAATGAAAATACAAAGTTAAATTAACAATTAATCATAAATACTGCAGAATCACCACAATGATGTATAACAAAGAGGATGTTAAATAATTTTATGGAGCTCTAGACAGACCATTTCCTTTTCTTTCAGGTCACAAAAGGTTGTAAATGTTGCTGACCCCTGATTTATCATGATGGGAATGTGGACCCCAGGAATACAGTTACTGATGGGCATTTATATACTATTATTCATTTATGTATGCACTTTGATTATACTAATAAATTAAAGGAGCAATCTGTAATATTTTTTTAATTAAAAAAAATTAATACATAACAATATAATGGCGACAGATCAATATAGTTTTGATGTTACGACAAAAGCTTCAGATTAATGAACGATGCTAACCTATTAGCATGGGCCCATCCATCTTTTAATTTGACTTCATAGCTCAGAAGGTGTAGCAACTCAGTGTAGTATCTGGTTTGCTTGAGTCTACCATTATGAGAAGAACCAGAGAAGAAGAAACCATAGTTGGTGGTCAGTAACAGTGAGCAAAATGAGAGATGTCATAGTAAATATTTCCACTGCTCTTGGTAAAGGAGGGAATGAAGTTTGACGCTAAACCTGCAGTTGTTCTTCAAGACTGGTAAGTTGGTTGTGTAGCTATAGCTTACAAAGGCGTAATTAATAATTGCGTAACATTATCAACAGTATTTCAGACGGTTATCCATCTGAGGCAATTTTATTGTGTATAAACAAACTCAGAGTACAGTCTTGGTTGGACCTCCCAAAATGTCTATAGTGTATCTAAAGACAACACCGTTCATAGTGAAAAACATCCTAAACACAGTTGCAACATGGTTTTGTCATCACTCCTTAAAACTGGTAGCATTATGTTGAGCTGCTCTGGGTCTTGTCAATTCTTACAACTTTGCGATAAAATATTATCTTGACCTGTTGATGGTTGCAGTTAGATACTGACATTCGATACCACAGATTTCCTATCCGATCTGATACCGAGGCTGGTATCAGCAATACTGTAATCAGTAATCTGTAAACCTGTATTCAGGTTAGAAATCTTGGTGTAATAATGGACCCAGACCTAAACTTTAACAGCCACATTAAATCGATAACGTCATCAGCCTCTTACCATCTCAAAAAAGTTTGCCAGAATCAAAGGTTTACTGTCTAAACCTGACCTAGAGAGACGTATCCATGCATTTATCTGTAGCAGGTTAGACTACTGTAATGGCCTTCTCACTGGACTCTCTAAATGAGCTGTTAGACAGCTACAGTACATCCAGAACGCTGCTGCTCAGGTCCTGACTAGAACCAGGAAGTACGACCATATTAGTCTGTGCTCAGGTCTGTGCACTGGCTTCTGTGGCTCAGAGAATAGACAGCTCTGCTGGTGTTGAAGTCTGTCCATGGTCTAGCACCAAAGTACATCTATGCCATGGTGGTTCCATATGAACCATCTCAGACCCTGAGAACCTCAGGGACTGGTCTTCTGCTGGTGCCCAGAGTCAGGACTCGACATGGTGAAGCTGTGTTTCAATTGTATGCAGCTAAACTGTGGAACAGTGACCTCTACTCTGACAGTGTTTAAGTCCAGGCTGAAAACAGCCGAGTTCAACTGTGCATAGAACAACTGAAAAGGTTCTATCTGCGCTGTTCTTTTATTTTATTTTAATTGATTATTATGTATGTTTCATTGATTATGTTTGAATTGTAATCGTGTGTTTTTAACCTGTCTCTTTTCCATTTTTGTAAAGCACTATGAATTGCCCTGTGTATGTGTACTTTCCACTGCGTTCCTTTTATACATTACCTCAAATGACAGAAGTATCACATATCGACATTTTGGTTTGTGAATCAATTCTAGTGTAAAGATCTGGTATTGGAGATATTGATATTTCAATATTGATCCACACATCACTACAGTTAAGGTTAATCTTTCAGATTGTTGCTGTTGGTGATCCCTGAAATAAACTGTTGATGTTCGATGTGAAGATAAACACAAACCATCCTTCAATGTTCTGTTAGACACTCAGCTCCAGAAAGTCAAATTGTCTTTGTCCGCTGTGGTTGAATGGCTGGATCACAGTAAGTTAACAACAGGGGCATATTTTAAGCCACAATAGTGTTGTGTGGACTGGTCAGATATACTTTACTTTTTATTGTTTACAGAGTAAAGACTTCGGACTGAGGACAAACACCAGATTTTACTTCAGTCCACACACAGAACAGATTATTTACTGCATTTGACAAAAGCTGTATTGGATTACAAATGCTGACTCCATGTTTAATCAACACTAAACAACTCTATAGTGTGTTATAAACATTTTATTAAATGCTTACTGTGTATGTTGTCAAATAGGGTAAATTGTGGGATTTAAAGTAATATGTTGCTGCAGCAGCCAACCTGATGCATTTCTTTCTATATGTTAGTTATAATTACCATGATAGAAAAGTAAACTTCAGACTTACGAGACTTGTTTGTCGAGAGGCCGGGGTTGATTAGATGTTCCTGAGTAAAGTGAATTTCTTGTTTTGTTGAAAGACTGCCCAGTATAATTCGATTAGTCCTCAGTGAATATACAGAAAATAGATTTATTTCTCAGTCAAGACCTGTGTGGGGGGGTGAAAGTGCAGTGGTGCACTTTGCTTTTAAGGTGTCCAGTGTGATCATCTCCAAAGGTTCCAAAGATGCTCCTTACAAAATTAATTTTGGAGGGTTTGCAAAAAAGCTGTCAAAGTGCTGACAAGTACAGCACTGGGGGCCAACTCCATTAAACTTACTGTAAATTAGAGTGTGTTTGTTAATGGCAGCCATGCAGGATGAAGGCGCATGTAAAATGACAATAACATAATAAGAAAATAACCAGAAATGAGGCTGTTGACCAGTTGCAGTGACTCAGGGGGAGGTCAGCAGGGTTGTGCGAGTTCTCCCAGTCAGCCTTTTTATACTACAGTAATCGAAGTGGAGCTTTGTTAAGGTTGCAAACTGCCTGTGCGAAGACACCAAATTCCATTTCATTTTCAGCATACTGCCAGCCTCAGGGCTCTGTGCCATTTACCGAGTAGATCCTATAATTCCCCTAAGTGCTACGCATTGCAAAAGGCACTATGTACAAATGAATGAACAAATCAACGAACACAAAGCCAAGCCGTTCCTTTCAAGCAATTAATAGAAGTACATTATCTTCCCTGATGAAGCAATAGAGGCACATGTGTTTTTGTTCAGGGGAGAAGGAAAAGTGAGTCTAGCAAAGTAAAAGTTTGAGAGGGTCAATCATAGACCAGGAAAATGTGTGTGTGTTTGTTGAGCTGTCTGCCTGTCTGCCTGCAGAGCAGCCCTGATTATGCATGAATCTGGCTGCTTATCAGCTGACCTTTAAATTGGAGCCGCAGAGCGTCTGCAGGCCCAAGGGCTGACGCTCGCATTTGATTGGCTACTCTGCCTCAGACCTGCTGACAATAGAAATTAACAGAGCCAGGTGGGCATATCCGCAGGCGGAAGGGGTATAGGAAAGGAGGGAGATAGTGGTAGGTGGGGCAGGGGAGAGGCACTGCATTAATAAAGTATATTTCCAGTACTTTCCTCAACGGTCTTTTCTTAAGCTTGAGGAGACGAGAAAAAGTCATTATGTGCTGTGAAGCATGCTAACACAGAACAGGTAGGAACAAACGAGCTTGGTATTACCTGGATTTCATCTCTTGCTCACTCATGCTATCTCCCCTTACATCTCTTTCTTTTTCTGTTTCTCTCACTCTTTCTGTATTTTAATGGAGGGAGGGTCTTGGCAGGCCCTGATTGCTTGACAGATAGATATCTCCTGTTGGAAAGGGTAGATTGAAGAGGAGACAGGGGCTGAGGATGAGGTGTGTGTTCTGTTGTCCGCGGGGACAAGGAGCTCTGTGCGTCTGAGGAGGATGATGGATTACACGGGGGCATGGGTTTATGTGTGTGCGCTTGTATATGTGTGTGTACAGCCCATTCCCACTTTAGTGTGTCGCTATGTACACAGTGAAAGCATGGCAGTGAATTAATTTTTCACTACAGCAGCTGGAAAAGGTCATTAAATAAAGCAAATGTTTGTGAATGGGAATCCCTAGGAATTAGCTTCAACACCATATACGCAACAGTGCAGTGTTCTGGCAGTAAACAGAGGCAGTCCCATGTATTGTGGACAAGAGCACAGGTGGCTGAGTAGACTGGCATACGCTTAGCCTTCTGGTAGGTTAAGATGAATAAAACAAATGTGCTGCATTTATCTGCCACATGTGCATACATGATGGCCATTTTATAAAGTGACAGTTATGTTTATGATCTCCATCAACAGGTGATGGAGTGTCCTTACCTCCGTGCCCACTTTGCTGACGTCATCCATTGGTTTGGATTTGGTTTTGAAGGCTCAAGTTTCCATTTTGGCCATCGTCATCTTGGGTTTTTTTTTTTTTGGTTTTTTTTGAAGTGACTATATTTAGACAAGATGGAGGAGCTAGGGAAGAGTAAGGGATGAAACTCAGGAATACCTTATTTTCACACTATTTAGCTAGGATAATTAGCAAGTGAGTTGGCAGAGCATATAACAATGAAATACTGGATTACTGTTAGCATTAGCAAACGATACGAAGTTCTGTTAACAGGCAGGGTAACTGCAATTAAGTACACATTTGCATGAGGGAATGGTAATCCTGTTGGTGAAGCTCTTTACCCACATCAATAATGGAGCTTTCTGTTATGGAAATATGGCGACAAGACTCTGACTCAGAGCAGCAAGTGGTCAATCAAAACCCAGATGACAGACAAGTTTGATACCCACAATTACTCCCAAATGGCCCCACCCTTAATTCTGCATAATTTAAACTCTCAGCACAACTTGTGATAGTGAAAGATGTTTATTAAGCTACAAATGGAATGATATAACTCAATTTTAATGAAACCCATCAATACTGGCAATAATGCATATAAAAATTGACAAACACATAAAAATGTACATTTTATAGAGAAAAAAATAAACAAAGCTCATCACTTCCCATTTGAAAAATATTTTTGATCATGCCCACCCACTTCATGACACAGACACACTTTTAGTAATGTTCTAGTGCAACTTGACGTAATGATGTTTCTATAAAAGGTCAGTTATTACATTTACCACCAATCAGAGATGTTTAGTTCATCTGTCCTTCAGTCAGACTCAGTCTAACCTTGGTTATTTTCTGAAGGGTCAAATTGAAGCCATTTTATGACTCTTTTCTGAAACACCAGACTCACATGGGGGCAGTGACTTCACCTCATATAACTGCTGCTGATCTAGTAATTTGTTGATTTTAATTTAAAGTGATGTTATAAAACACCACAGTGACACAACAACACAAGCTGCAGAGGTGCACTTTTTGTTGGTTGGTTTAAGAGCACTTCAGGACTCTGTTTCCCTGTCAGAAAGCACTGTTTGACACCATGAAGAAAAAAAAACAAAAACGTGTGAAATATAGCGCACTATTTTTATGTAATTTTATTTTTTTAGTAAGACCTTAATTAGGTTTTAGAACAAGTACAAAAACTAAAACTAAGTCTTCAAGAAGCAGATATGGTTCTGATGTGATTCTCTGTAAAGTTCCACTTGGAAATTGGATAAAGTTACATTTAACAATTACTTCAAAAGTTGTCAAAATGGCCACCTTGGTACTTTGTTATTTTGTGCTCTCCAAGTTTTTGAATGCTAACCTGACAGATGTTTTTTTATACTTCCACATTGTTCTGTTTACTGTTTGGTCTCACAGTATTTGTACAGTTTTTTTAAACAAAAAAAAAAGCATCTTTTTACTGTATATTTTATTTATTCTATAATACATGAAACCCAAGGTTAATAATAATAATGGATTTGATTTTTATAGCAGCACTCATTCACTCTAACATTCTCCCTTTGGTGGTGGTAAACTACGATTCTAGCCACAGCTGCCCTGGGGCAAACTGACAGAAGTGCGGCTGCCTATAGCCCCTACACCAGTGTGAGTGGCACTGGAGGAAAGGAGGGTGAAGTGTCTTGTCCCAAGGACAGAACAGACCGACTAGGACAGAGCAGGATTTGAACCACCAACCCTTTGGTTATTGATGACCTGCTCTAACACCTGAGCCACAGCAGCCCCATAAGTCAAGTCAAATTCTTTGTTTGTGTGCATAAACTTGGCCAATACAGCTGATTCTGATTTAAAATGTGTGCGTTATACTGTCGATAAATTCATCCCTCATACAGTTCTCATGACTAAGGAAATAAGCTAAACATGCCAAAGCTGTTATGAGGAATAAAAATATGCATTCCTGCTGCAATGAGTCGTAGTTAACATGGTTGTCTATGGACTAATTTTTAAAGCCAGCCCCGAGTGGCCATTAAAGGAACTGCATCCCCCCTTATCAGCCCCAGAGGTCACCACTTCTACTGATTTTGTTCCGTTACAAAGCAGAAAGGGTTATGAGGTCAAACACCTCTTCCTGTTTATTTCCGTCCTGTGATCGGCTGTAACTGATCCACCGTACTCATAAAAAACATCCAACATGAGCCGGGGTGTGCGTATGTATGTGTGTGTGTCATGTGATACACAGATAAAGCAGGCCTGCGGGGAATGAGAAAGTGGCTAGCCACAGCACTGCATCTGTCACCAGCACAAAAACCTCACCAGTCGCCCAAGAACGGAAGACAGAGAACCACTATCACAACCTCTATATATGCGTGTGTGTGTGTAGGGTCGGCAATGCATGTGGGTGAGACCTTATCATAGCAGGCCACATTCCTAGCAGGAAGATAAAAGAGGCCAAATGAACCAGATCACTGCAGTGTGTGAGCAATATATGTATGAGAGTGCGATTGTGTGTGTGTGTGTGTGCGTGTGTGTGTGTGTGTGTGTGTGTGTGTGTGTGTGCGAGCGAGTGTCTTGTCAGTGATGAATAGGAGTTTAAGGACCTACACCTTACAGATAAGCAGAGAAAATCATCAGGACAACAACAACAATGCTACAATGCAGGCTCAAGTAAATACTAAAGAAGCCTTCCAGGCAAACATCAACTACATTCTGACACAATATACAGCAACACAGACAATGAGCATGTCATGCAATGTATTCCTTTACTCCTCAGCCATTTGTACTTTACTAGAGTAGCCTGTGAAATGGGAAAGCAGAATGGGAATAAAATGTCTGTTTCAGGTTAATATTCTCCTCATTGGGTGGTGGTGGATGTAAAGTGTCTTTGTCAACACATACGTGTGCATTTCACCTCTGGCCGACATGGGGAAGAAGAAAATACAGCTCAAGCATAAAAAGAATTCCAACCAGTAAATGTACGTCTGTTTGACTTTAAGTTCCCTTCGACTCAAAAATAACTTCACTCTGTCATTTTTGAGCTCCGCTGTGCATGATTATTCTGTTACTCAGACTGTTGATAGTGTGCGGATGCTTTCACATTCATCTGCTGAAGTGAGAAACTTTCTCTAATATCTGAGATTAAGGATCAAAACTACAAACAGGATTTGTAACATCGCAAATATTTTGGTGCCATTCAGAAATGAGATATGCACAATATTAAAACTTGAAGCCATCACAACACAGATAGAGAAAATAGACTTTCAGAATGATAAAAGTATATCTGGTGTCCAGCGATGTTTGAAATAAATGACATTTATATATTCACAGATCCTGGGTTTTTCCAATGAGAGAACTATCAGACAAATATTACTCAAAGTAGAATATTCTAATGGGTCAAAACAAATCTAAAGGGAGATCTAAAATTTTAATCAGCAGACTATGTGACAGAACACATTAAACCAAATCAAATTAATGCTAACATAACTTATGCTAGCTCGCAATTTATTGCTATGATGCACCAGTAAACTTCACAAAATATTTGTGTAGCACTGAATCAACATTCCCCACACTGTGAACTGGGAAATATTAGTCCACATATCACTCCAGATGTTAATAAAAGAAGATGGAGGCAGGAAAGAGTTAAGGTTGAAAGTTACAACTAATTAGCTAGTGTAATTATCAGGCTAACTGACAATGCTAACATTAGCTAATAGAGCCAAGTTACTGAAATTAAGTACAGATAAGCTTAATTTTTTCGTATTATAATCATTTGACAGTTTTATATATATGTAACTGGTGGTAACTTGACCACAGTTGTATTCAATAAATAATTCTATACAAGTCTAAAAGTGCAACTCACCCTACCAGTGAGCTTATCGGTCAAAACCCACATTGCTGATTCAGACAGTACCCACAAAATGTTCTCAATTCATACTTCATATAACTGTATGACATGACTAACTGAAAATAATCAAATACATATTATTTCAAGAATTAAGCTATATTTTATTGCATTCATAACTGAAAGAGAATCTAATTGAAATCAAAGGTCTAGTTATGTCTGCTTTATTCAGTCTGGAATCTACAAAGCATCACTAATTTCCCATGAGCTCTTCATTTCTAACAACACCAAAGTATATCTGCACTATTGTAGGTTATGCACACAGTGAAGACTAACTGTTCATGCCCAACACAAATGATGGAGCTGACACTTAGTCAAAGCAGCACTATATATGTCTCTTCTGGAAATTCAAAGATGCTTTACATTTATACAGAGCAAACAAGGCCACAGTCCTGTTATGCTTTACTATTTCTTCTTGCCTTTAATTGAACAGTAAATGTGCAGGTAAAATGTACATGTTCTATTATGGAATTGTAAATTGACATAGCTCTCGTTTCATCTTTGTTCACGGGGTTCCACTGTCAGTTCACGCCGTGGTAAATAAAGGATCACAGAGAAGTACAATGTTTTTGTGTTTCTGTATATTTACAGCCTACACTTCTGCAGCAAGTGCTCATATACTGTACATTCACAGTGACTTCACTTTCGGTAGCAGTATTATCTGAAAACCAGTTTCAGGCATGATTCTACATGCAGTAATGACGTGAGACATTGATGAATCCAAAGGTGATTAAACTATCGTGTTTCTCTTAGTGATTATTCTATGACTTATAGTGAAATACAATTTTAAAACCTATATCTCCCAACACTTATACTCCATAGTAACTCCAATGATACAGTTATTTATCTAAACCCAAAGGTTTTTGCTCAGACATCTATTAGTCACAAAATGTTTGTCTATAGAATGTTTACAATAAAAAATGCATACTGGAATATTGTTCTGCCTGCCAACAGTTGGTTTCAATTGAGCTATAGAATTACTCTCAATCTTAAACTTTGTCTTCCTCTGTATGTATTATGCTACCGTCAAACAAAACCCCTTTAACTTTCTCTCTTCTCCTCAGATGACGTACAGTAGATGAGTTCCCTCTTTCCTTTGTGCACAGAGGAGGAATTTGCTGGATGAGGGAACACATCTCTCCTTCATAAGGAACGTTGTTGCATTTCATTAGGGATAAGATTCATCACAGCAAGCAAACAAGAGAGCCGTGCAAATCGCACTGAAAGAATTCCTACAGCATCCTCGACAGTGTCTCTCACACACATAAACACTTGTGCGCAGAAACAAAGCTGATATGCAAAACGCCACAAAGCAAACAAGAGCTGATTCAGGAGACAAAGGGCTACATCAAGGACGGTGATAATATGTGATTGCTCATTATTGTGCACTTCAAAATGACGCATTACTGTGTCAGTGGTGAGAATGGCATCCGGCTGCCTGGAGTTACACAGATTTTTTTATTTTGCTTTGAATAACAGAGCTTCTATAGAGGCTTGGATGCCACTGAGGATAAATTTGTTGTTGTGATCTTTCTGGTCACGGGTCCAGTGTTTCTGTCAGAGTGAAAGGCCTTTCAAGCGTCCACCCTGAAGAGGCCTGTGGAAAAATAACTGAGATAAGGCTATTATGATTAGATTACTTACATGACTCTTACATATCTTTTTAACCAATGCCATCCATGCATCCATCTACTTTATCGAGGTGTGGGTTGCAGGGAAGCAGCCTAGGTAAAGAAGCACAGACTTCCTTCTTTCAGGCTAGCCAAGAGATATAATCCCTCCAGCATGTCCTCGGTCTGCCCTGAGGATGTATCATGGTTGGACATGCTCAAAACACCTCACCAGGAAGGTGTCCAGGAGGCATCCTAATAAGATGCCCAACCACCTCAGCTGGTTCCTCTTGGATGTGGAAGAGCAGCAGCTCTGCTCTGAGCCCCTCTCAGATCCCCTCCTTGAATCACCACGCTATAATTGAGGAGGGGTTTTAGTGATCCTCTGAGCAATGATGATTGGGGCATTTAGCCCCTGGTACGGTCTCCAAAGGCAAATTGGTCCAAGATGACAAGGTTGGATAAAACTAGATTCACTGTGACTTTTAGGAGAAAAAAAATAAATAAATCAAGAGACCAGTTGTTTTAGCTCGGATCAGGATTCCTGGTGGTTGGGTCTTTCTCCATGGGGCCTGGTTGGGCTGAGCCTGAAGAAGTCATGGAGACCCTTTCAGTCCAATCCCTGGTTCCTTAAATTGGCACCGTTCCATGCTGTAGATATCAGACATGGTACAAATAACCTTTTCTGGTTCTACTGCCAGTTGCAAGGCAACAAACAAGACCTCAGACACAAAGTGAAAAAAAAGCAATACAATTAAACTGTTTTTTTTTTTATCTTTGTTTTTATTGTTTTACAATGATTGCCCTTGCTCAGACTACAGAAGATGGAATGATCAGCCTTGAATCTGAAACACTGTGTGGACTGCTTAAAATTGGCCCAATTATCTTCTAGTGTGGGGCTAGCATGACTTTGACTTGATGCTGTTGAAAATAAAAACTGGGTCTGTTTTTTGTTTTTGTTTTTTTTAAGAGAAAACACTGCACGGCTTTTGTGTTTCCATCTATTTTAAGCCACTATACAACAAGTGTTCAAATACATTCAGAGAGATTTCAAGCTACTATAAATGCTATATGAATGACACCTTCCTACACATACCCACTCTCACTTCTATTTACTTTGCCAGTGTATGACAATGGCTAGGGTATCCCCAGAGCATCATCTTTCAACATACAGGATCAGTTTGGTTAGGGTTGGAGAGAAGATGCAAGAATAAGTACAAAATTAAACCAGGACTGAGCCTCAAATAAATCCCCAAACTGGTTTACATTACCTGGCCCATGTCACCAATTTCCAACATCTTACACTAATTTCAGTTTGGTACCACGCATGCCAAAACTTTATAGAGGTCACCCCAAGCACTGAAAACAGACACCAACGACTTATGACCAAACAGGAGCATGTGATGTCTTGGCATGTGTCAAGTGGGAAGAGGAAGTGTTGTACTGTACTTCGATAAAGTGATTGATTATTAGCAGATGCATATTGTTCTTATTGAGTAATGTCGTTATTCTCTCTATAGAGGCCTGAATTCCACTGAGAGTGTGGGTCAACATCCTGTCGTTCTGGTCATGGGTCCAGTACTCCATCTGAGTGAGAGGCCACCCAAGGGTCCACTTTCGAGATCCCTGTTAAGTTCCAGCTCTGACCCTGGAAAAATGGCTCAGATAACGCCTGTATACAGACCAATTTAACAGGTCACAACCCTGTCTCAGAGTGGGAGTGACACAACGGGAGTGTGTGAACACAGCCTAGGGGATCTGTCCCACGATGAGATACTGGTGATATCTAACTGCAGCCCTGACCCTACAGCAGTGGCTGTCAGCCGATTGATTCACAGCTCGAACAACTGGAAGGACAGCCAGGATGTGTAACTGCAACAAGAACAGTGTGCGATTGTATATGTGTGTTCTTGGCTATATGTGAACATGTAGAATACATTGGGCATTATGTGCCTGAGGCTTGGCAGAACCGTATAACAGTGAACAGAAGGGAGACAGACACAGAAAACTAAGGCTTTCCTCCACACTGAAGCCAACAGCTGCATATGGGACACAACAGATCTATTCATGACAGATGTACACAAATGTAGACACACACACTTGGCACGTACCGGACAGTGGCCCCGTTGTGGCTCAGGAGATAAGAGGGATGCCATGCAAGCTCTGTGAGTTACAGTGTGGGAGAGGAGATATTACCACACACTACTAGACAGTCCTCTGTGTCTTCTAGTGTATTAAACACAATGATCATGCCTGTCTGCTACAAGCAACACGCTGGCTTTGGTTGAGACAGCCGACTGAGCGTGGGATGGAACTGGAGGTGTGTGTAAGAGATATTAGATAATAGATGGACTTCAGTGGAAGCTTTGATATTGATATAAACAAGCCTCATAAAACAGAAGAGAGACAGAGGCACAAAGAGAGAAAGTTTGAGAGAACAACAGCCCTAAATATTTGTGTATTAGAGAGAAAGAACAGAGCTGTGGTTCATACACAGAAGTGTCTATTCTCCCTGTTTTTGAAGTCATGTCATTGTGTGTTAGAAAACAGTGGGTGGTGCAGAACATGAAAAGACAAATCAACTAACAGGCGAAAAGGAATACATCTATTTGAAGTTGAGTTTGGAAGTTTATAAGAGGGTATTAGAGTCAACTCTTAAAAGAAAAAAAAATATTAGTATGGTTATATCCAAATTAATATTTCACAACTCACTTTCATTAGTGATTTATCATTATTTATTATTAGTCAAGTCAAAGGAAAAATTATCTAAATAAATTGATTTTTTTTTTCAAACTTGTCTTGTTCAGCATCATAACAGTACAATACAAATAATAAATAAATTGATTAAATTATTTAACAAACTTGAAGTAACTGATTAAGTGTGAGAGATAAGCTGAGAATTCTTTGTCTAACCTTGATGAAATGAATTTAAATCCAGTCGCTCACAGTTCTACAGCACATGCTACTATATATGCACTTCCATTAAACTGTCTTAAAAACCTAAAAAAAGCCAACCAAAAAAAAAAAAAACACCCTAGGGTGAAATGGATGTGGAAGCCAGAAGTTTCTAAAGTGTCCCTGAACAACAGCAGTGGTGATAACTGTTCCAAACATATCTCCATCCACAGCAAAGTCTGTTCTGTGTTGTAAGAAGTCTGACAGGCTGTTCTCCAAGGAGGAACGCCACTACTCTACAACATAATGCCTGAAAGCATATACAAATATAAAGCATAAAGATAAATATTGAGCAATGTGATAAATATCTGAGCTTCGGCAGGACTGTTCACTGGTTAGAAGCAAAATAATGGTCACAATAATGCATTTTATGGATATTGGATGAAGGTTGGAGCGTCAGGTTGTGGGGATGTTTTATGGAACTGATGCACTTTTTATGGTTTAATGAAGAATAATAATTATTTTTGAAAACTTCATCAAGAAAGCAGCCAGGATGCAAAAGCTTGGACATAATTAATTGTTTGAGTTGGACAATGATCATAAGAATATTTCCAAAATGTTACAAGCATGGCATTAGGCCAACACGTTTTGGAGTGGCCATCACAAAGCCCTGAAGTGAATCCAGTTCAACATTTGGGAGATATACTGATGCAGCAGATTTGTGTAGGGAGGCCCACAAACTACATGAACTCTGCCAGGAGGATTGGTCCAAAGTTGTTGTAAAGTGTTATGGGAGGCTTCTGGAAGCTAACCCAAAGTTTCAACTTAACATCCCATTAAACCAAAGATTCAGGACAAAACAAGTTGAAAGCCGTCAGACATTCTGGTCTGAAAAGTTCAGAAAAGTGTCCTCAATGGAACCAAACACAACAGTTTATTGTTCCCACTTCACAGCACATCTATCCATCCATCTATCATCTGTCCATCTGTCTCAGTCTTGACTGCATAAAATAGCTGAACAGGAAGCTCTGTTCTTGTTTAGCGGATTGGATGCTGTGCTTTGGCAGCTGTATGGACCCCTCTCTGGCCCACACTGGTCTCTGTAGAACGGGTCAATAGCAGGGACGTCTGCCAGGTGAGAGGTTGGCTCAGGTTTAATCAATGCTCGCCAGAGGAGGAAGGCGCTGGCCAGGCAGGTAGACAGGGGCGCACGGTAACTACCAGGCAGAGATAAACTATTCCTGGTGGGGTTCACCGGCCAACTGCTGAGCCTGCGCTGCGGTGGAGAAACTCACGCTTCAAAACGGTTTAGGGGATTGATTTGACAGCTAATTTACAGAGGAGATTTGCATAAGGCCATGCACTAATAAGGCAGGCTTTTCTTTTCCATCCTTTGTCTTTCCCTGTTATCTCTTTTGGCTCCCTCTTTCCTTCTTTTTAGACCTCAGCAAATAGTAGCAGATAATGTAAGCGAATTAAATAGACAAGAGATTCAAATTGGATATTGATTAAGAGACTAAAGCCTTGTGTTTTTTCCTGTTAAAGCCTGTGTTTAAATGATTGATTCAGAATGTCACTCTTCACATCCTACTGCCTGTGTGGTGAGCTGTGTTTGGGACTGGCTGTGCTTCTAAGCCTTCAATGGGCCCACATCATGTCACACCATGCTAAGTGCTTTGACACTGCTGCACAAAGAGTCCTGCCTATCTGATGCCAATCTCCCCAGGTCCTGGTGTCACCCAGGTGGAGGCTTTCAGAGAAAGCAAGGACAAAGTCTCCTCCTCGGCAGCCCTGCACAATGCAGTCTGACTGACAGCAGAAAGGACAAAATGGAGCTTCTCTGTCAAGTGGATGTTTAAGTGGAGGGAGGAGAGAAAAAAGGATTCAAGCACAGTTGAATACTTTGGCTCCGTAGTGGAGGAAAAAAAAAACAAAAACGTGGTAAACAGGATGCTTTCTGCCTGTAAGCCACAAGACATTCACACAAAAAACAACACTGTTATCTGCACGGCGTTTCCAAGTTCTGTGCGATCACCTGGCTTAACCTATCCACAGCACTAAGACAGGCTACAGACTGCACATGAATGCCTATAATTGCCTTTCACAGACTGGTGAATGGTTGAATTACTGATACAGTTGCAGTAGTGGCTTGAAAAATGATTTATAACACAAAGGCATAAGCACACACAATGAGTGCTCCACAAAAGCGCACAGACAGGACACGTCATACTGACACACCATCTGTCCACGATTTAGCACTCAACAATTTGCATGGTTGAAACTCACTGTTCATGTTCTTGAAGGTGTTGAGAATAGGGAGGATCTGTCTATAGTAGGGCACCAGAGCCTCTCCCATCATGTCTGTGGACATCACCAGGTGCTGCAGGACTTTCAGGGTGGTGCAGATCACCTGACGGTTCCTTGTGTTCAGGGCCTCTGGAAGTTAGGATGAATGGCAAAAGTTAGGCATCAGTGGGCACTCAGTGGATTTAACAGAAAAAAAACAATAGGTAGATTAGTTGCCTTATAGGAGTGATATTTTGCCGTTTCAAAAATGGATTTATGTATTTCCAAAAATTTCCCTGTGGTCTCCATAAACTGTAAATGCTCTGCTTGGGTCTGAATTCTTCATTCATTCAACTCCACAGATTCATCTTCAACACTATTTCTGAGTAATGACACCAGAAAGGTCATTTTGACCGCTGACCCTTTAAATGCACATGAACCACTTCATGCCCCACCCCCTCCAAGTTATTGGCTGTGCTGCTCTGTCCCATTCAACCAACAACTGAATATTTTAGGTAATCAGCTCAAAGTTTGAACATATTTTCAATGTGGACTACAACCACTGCTGCTGACAATTATGATATATGGAGAAATACTAGTAGGAAGTCTTGACCCTATATGTGCAAATGTTGTGATGTAACTAGTTATAGACGTAACAAATTATGAAGGAATTAAAATAAGTTGTAGAAATCCACTCGATTTTGGGTAAAATGAATAGAAAAGATAGCTTTGCAGCAGCTGGAGGGTTCAAATTCAAACTGTGTGAACTATTAGGGTCCAAATACACAAATAAATGAACCAAAGACTAATAAAAGTGGGTTTAGATAAATATGAGCCC
>JAQQZY010000016.1:22627437-22639280 GCA_030068375.1 Ostorhinchus rueppellii | reverse complement strand
TCACCAGTTCATCACAGGGCTGACATATAGAGACGAACAATCACTCTCACATTCACACCTACGGGCAATTTAGATTAACCGATTAACCTATACATGTCTTTGAATTGTGAGAGGAAAGCGGAGTACCCGGAGAGAACCCACACAGACACGGGATACCCACACAGAAAGGTCCCACCAGTGACTGATGCTGGAATTGAACCAAGGACCTTCTTGCTGTGAGGCATGAGTGCTATCCACTGCACTACCATGAATAGACCACCCTCGCCCCCAAAATAAGACTTATAAATAGATTTATTTATTTTTTGCTTTTGATAAAGCCACAGCTGTCAATGAGTTATAGTACTTCCTATTTTACAATAAAATGCAAGAAAACAATAAGAGTTCTGTCAATGAACAGACCTTTGAAAGGGTTACAGAAAAAAAGATATGTTTTATTAATTTATTACTCTGTAAAGTCTGAACCATTAAATCATTGACAGAAAATTCAATTTCTTTGAAACTGGAGCCTTCATTGATCCGTCTGAGCAGCCAAAAAATATATTTTTCAAATATTAATGTTCATGTATGAGTCTCAGTGCTCAAATATTATTATTTTTGAACAAACAAAAACATAATATAACACAAACATGTCTGACAAATTGGTCATTCCTTTTCAAAACTGGCAAAGTTCTGCCTCCTTCCTCATCAATGACAGTCTTGTAGTGTCACTGGAAAGGCCTCTGGTGAACAAATCCCTCCTCCCTGGTGGATTATCTGTGTATTGCATGTATCTACTAGCCGTTTTCCACTGCACGTTTTTGTAACGGCTCTACTCGGCACGGTTCGACTCTACCCCAATATGGCCCTTTTCCACCGGGGGTTGGACCTGCGACCCGTTACCATTTTTCGTACCCGTTTCAGAGGTGGGTCTAGCCGTACGGGGCCGGCACTAAAATGTCACGTGAACAGTGCTGTCCACTGATTCATCAGAGGAAATGTTGTCATACGCGTGACAAAGCTCTGGGATCTGAAATACTCACACCAGACAGACCTGCATCTGTTTAGGTGTTTTCAGTAACAATAAACTACAGCAGCAGTACCGTATCCAATGCCTCCATCGTTGTTGTTTACTTTACTGACCGCGGCGTAACACTTTATTAGTCGCCTGAAAATAACAGCATAGCTATGTCCACTCCGCCAACTCCACCCACTTCAACTAGTCCCGACTAGTAACGGCTGGCAGTGGAAACACAACCATGCCGGTCCGACAAGTGGGTAGAGTCGTGTCGAGCTGAAGCGTGCTGAGTAGAGCCGAGTAGGGTTCGCAGTGGAAAAGCACCATTGTTGTATACATCAGGTTTGTCAAGGAAAAAAATATCACACTGATCATGTAGAGGGCTTCAAAACTCATGTATCAAATGTGATACGTTTGATGTTACAGGGTTAAACGAGATGCCATTTCCATATGAATAGAATAGATCTTTGTAGTCACTGTTACAGGAACCATAAAATCAGTTTAGTAGCTCTGTTCTGTTTAGCAGCAGATTCTTAAAGTGCAAAAAGAACAATTTTATAAAAACTATCATACAAATTTGACTGAAAATATACAAAAAAATACAAAGAAATACTGAAAAGATACTGAAGGCAAAAAATTACCACAGAGATAGAAGAATTATATTCAACATATAAAGGTATATACAAGGTAATAAAAGATTAAAGTAAAAAAAAAAGAAAAAAAAGTGGTGGCAGGTACAACAAACCCTGCCCCTCAAACATACGGTAGCTTATTTTTTTTGTAAGTTTATGAAGTTATTATTGATACTTTTTAATGTGTTGTATCTGTACCTGCAGTCGAAGGACACTTGTGCACCCCAGGTTTGTTTATTCAGTAAAGGCATTTATTGTGCCTACACAAGTGACCTATCTGCAATGCAACGGCTTTGTATACTGCATTTCTGCATAATAAGATGCTTTTATGGCCATAAAATAGTTATTGACGGGTGGATTGATTCAGACGGAGCACTACTGAAGGCCTAGGTGTGAAATGCACGGCCCACTACAGATATGCATGAACATTTGCATAAAAACTGATGCCGATACAAACTTGCAACATTTGTGACACAGTAAAAGTTTTGAATATATTTGTGCATCTCACAGACATAAAGTATTGAACATCACTTGTAGTCTTATCTGCATCCTCATCCTCTAGTCCTCTGGGTCCATGTCCATTGTAAAAGACACACACAGTACAAACTTTAACTGATTCAAATGAGTTTCAGGTTCATGAGTCTCTGCTATGTGGACAGTCTTCCAGCTCAATTTGCTGTCCTTCATGTTATAACTAATTATTGTGTTATCTGTTCCTAAAAACAGAAAAATCAACTGCATTTCTGTTGCACAATATTCACGTAAAGGCACTAATGACATGCACAGTGAGCCAAAGATACATTATTATTTGTAAAGTAGCTGCACAAAATAAACAGCACTGTTGTATAAAGGCCTTAATAGGGGTCATTAACACATATGGACATGGGCAACAACACTAGCCTGTTCACCTCTGGCATGGATGGTACCAAACTGATAATAGGTCACACTCAGAGGACACACGGCAGTAAATGCACGGGCCTCGTAATTACATCCAAACCTGACTGGTAGCATTTACTGTTTTAAATAACCAAATGAATGGTAATCATATGCATGGCAGACAATGTGGTGGTGTGCATGGCTATTAACATATTTCCTAATGAAGTACCATTTAAATATAAAAGTCTATTTTGGAAACGGAGAGGAAGAGGAGGGGGCAGTTTGAACATTGAAAAATTCATTGTAGCATCGCAATTATTTTTCTTTTTCATTAGAAGGCAGTGTGTGGCTTTCTCCTCCTCAAGAGTTTTGGTCCCAAACTATTCTTAACTCTCCACACAGCAGGGCACATTTGAGCTATTTCTGTTTTTATGCTAATTTCCCAGTAATTGTTAAAGCCATATGCCGACATAGTAATTTGACTGTCCATATTAATGTGCCCTTACAGTAACAATTTCTATTTCCAGCATGTCAGCACCTCTTTGCTAAGATGGTATCTCTAAGAAGAACCTCTCACACTCATTATACCACCCAGACACTAAAATAGAACATTTTGTGTGTGTTGCCAGTAATGGGAATACTGACAAAGTTATTCATCATGATAAAATAGTGACATTTTGAGTAGAAAACTAAACGGCAGGTAAGCTGTGTTTGTCCCATAAGACACTGATGTTCAGCAGATTTTAATTTGAGATTACATTTACGAAAAGATTGTCAATGAGTTAGTACGTACGGTGGCCGAGACCCACCATCGCTGCAAATTAAAAAAAAACGATGCAAATAAAAAAAACAAACAAAAAAAAAAAACACTGCAAACAAAAAAGGAAACGATGCAAATAAAAAGTCACAACGGAAGTGAGTCACCGGGGACTGTTTTTGACGGTGCACCGGTGTTAACTCGTGTGAGAGGAGAAGAAGAGGAGACAGCAGAAGAATGAAGTAAGTGAAAGTTTTGGTGTTTAATGCATGGACGTATGGTATTATTATAGATCCGTGGTTTAATGTCGCTTCGTGTACTTTTCAGTTTGTTATTTGGTACGGCCATGTAGCCCCTGGTTTCACATGAAGCTGAACTGGTGGATGCCGGTGTGTTGTTAGCTTCGGATAACAGGGAAACCTGTGTCCAAAGACTAGAGGAGAATAGTTGGGTTACTTTACTCAGTCATAGACCGTACGTCCATGCATTAAACAAAACTTTCACTTTCTTCATTCTTCTGCTGTCTCCTCTTTTTCTCCTCACACTAGTTAACACCGGTGCACCGTCAAAAACAGTCCCCGGTGACTTTTTATTTGCATCGTTTCCTTTTGTTTGCAGCGTTTTTTTAAATTAATTTTTTTATGTGCATCGTTTCTTTAATTTGCAGCGATGGCGGGTCTCAGCCACTGTATGGTTGAACTCCAAAAAGCAGTTATATGATAAAACTTGCTAAAAGTAAACAAAAAAATCACAACAACACTGCAAACAACAGTAAACACAAGAAATGACATGAAAATGGTGTAAAAAAAAAAAAAAGCCAGACCTGTATATTTTTAAAGTGAGTCCATCTCAGTCACTTTTCTGTGTTCTACCCACCTCTCCACAGGTGGTGTGGGGAGTGCACTGAGCATGTGCTTATGCTTATGGAAAGAATAAGGTCTGTTCTATCAGCACGAAATGTTTCTTACTGAGCAAATGGGTGAATTTTTCTGAATATTTAAAATAAGTCATACATTGACACATCAGGGGTTAAAGGGTTAGGATGTTGGCAGTTACAGCTCATCTCATCTAATCTTTGGTCTGACCGGGGCTTAATGGAGAAATTGAGTTGAACCCTGGTCAGTTGGAGGCTAATAGTTCATATTCAGCCACTGGGCTTTGGTTGTCACACTATATGAGGGAGGACAAAGGGGGCGTTCCTGTGGTAACTAGTTACAAATAGTCTCAGCAGGTGTTAAAGAAAGGTTTGTAATCATTCCAAAAGTCTGTACCATATCGATCCATATTTCTGCGATTGTGTTTATTATACAGTTAGATAGATGGCAGAGGTTTCTGTTATTTGTACAGTTACAGTAGTAGTAAATCCACTGGTGGTACTTGTACTTGTGGTAGTAGTGTGAACATTTATGGTCATTTGTTGTAGTTATAGCACCAGCTGATCTACTCTCTAACCGTTTAAGTTCAGGTTACTGTGCATCCATATGTTTCCCCCCCTTCTCTCCCATTTTCTCTCTCTTCTACTGTCACCAAATGTTTGCTCCTGGAGGATAGACAGCAAGTTCATTTTGTCTACTTATGATGAATGCAATTTTTTTCCCAGACAAGTTTAAGGTGAGGTAAAAAGATACCTCCTAGTTAAACTTGTTTTAAAAAAAAGAAAAAGAAACCAAAAAACAGGAAGGATTCTGTGGGGTTTCTTTAGAATGGTTGAAGAGTCTGGTTTCGACCAATTCTATATGTAAAATGAGATAGCTGTTGTTAAGATTTGATTGATTGATTGATTGATTGCTTGATTGATTGACTGATTGACTGATATCACCTGATCTGTGGCTTAACATTCTACACAAAACAAACTTATAACATCAGCCTGAAAAAGCAAAAAACCCTGGGGATTTGTAAATACCACACTAGACAGTGAAATAGGACAAGTTTAAGGCTCATGAACCCTTTATACTTCGATCACATTTCTATGACGATGAGTGAGGTTAACTGACCCAAAGGATTTGATTTTCCACATGTTTCGCTGATAGGAAGCTAAACGACAGACTGTTGTGTGGAGAAGGGGTGGGATTAAATACGTTCTACTTCCCCCCGCTCCTTTTGGAATGTGCAAATGAAGTCATACTCTGTTTTCATGTGTATGTATAGATTTTTGTTTTTGTTCTGTTTTTTTCATAATCTGTTTAATTTCTAAGAACTAAGTAGGATTTCTTTGTTCTGTTGCATATTCGAAATAAACTGAACTGTCAAAATATCACAAAGAAAATAAGATTTGCTCATGTTGATATTTTCCCATTTAAAGTGAATGTGATACTTTTTACAGTGTTGTTATTTTCTTTGTCATACTTTCATATGTTTCATGTCATGATGTGTGATGTACGCTGGTTACCTAACAACATTTGTACAGAAGATGGAGAAGAATAAGAGCAGTAATAAATGCGTTGAATATTAATCTAGAAGTCTTATTAGGGTTGGGAACAGCAGACACGTAATCATCAAGATGTATTAGATGCATCTACTACTTTGCTCCCCTTTTCACCCCTAAGGTAGTGTCTCTAATGCAGGGCTGAGGGAACAGGGGGAGTTGACACTTTAACTCACTGAGGACAGGGCCTTAGAGTATAATGTCAGGCAAAGCTTTCTTCATTGTGTATTCTCATTGGGTGACCTGCAGTCATCATCAAAATTCACCAGGGCCTGACGTGACTCAGTCGCTCTGCAGATAAGAGCCTGCCAGCCACATTGAAGATGTATTAACGTCAGAGGAGAAAAATATATATCTTGCCATTTTAAACTGCAGACGGCTTTTCACTTTCTTCCTCTTTCCACCATCCCTCCTTCTTTCCTGCTCCATATAAATGTAATTAATCTGCAACAGAGACACGGACTGGCGGCTTTGCCTTGTGGATGGTGAAACAGGCCTGATTTTTAATAAACCAAGAAGTTAATAAGGAGCAGGCCATTTAAAATTCCATTATCAGTGCGAAGTGTGTGTTTTCATGAGGAGCATAACCATCACCTTTGGTCTGGCCTCCCAAAGGCAAATGACCAAAACTGCTGAGGGGTTGGAAAGCATAAAGTACGAAGTTATAGAGTGGTCCAGTCTCTGAAGAAAGTGGAGTGCATGGCATCTTCCTCAATTATGACAATATTTATCTGTGATAAGAAATCAGGTATGTTGGTACTGTGTTTAACAAATGTATTCTTCCAGCTCCACCAGTATATGGTGTTTTCCACTGCTACCATAATTGAACAGTATTTCTGTTTACCTAAATATCTTCTTATGTTTCTATAATGGTTCATCCAACAGTATATGACATCTTTTTTTTTTTTTTTTATCAAAACCATATCTTTAATGCTAAAATAAAACTATTATAACTACTATTTTCAAGTTTAATGTTTTCTAAAAATGCAAAAGGAAATGCAGCTGCAAATAATAATAATAATAATAATAATAATAATAATAATAATAATAATAATAATAATGGATTAGATTTTATAGTGCTTTTCAAATCACCCAAAGCATTTTAAATTGTTGATCCATTATTCATTCGCTCTCACATTCTCCCTCTGGTGGTGGTAAACTACATGTGTAGCCACAGCTGTCCTGGGGCAGACTGATGGAAGCGTGGCTGCCATTTCGCCCCTACGGCCCCTCCAACCAAACCCTGAATATTCATACACCAGTGTGAGTAACACTGGAGGCAAGGAGGGTGAAGTGTCTTGCCCAAGGACACAACAGACTGACCTGGAGAGAGCAGGATTTGAACCACCAACCTTTTGGATATTGGATGACCCACTCTACCACCTGAGCCATAGCCACCCTATATGACTATTTTAATATGAATTTGCACAATTCCAGTTATTATCTTGCATTCCTGTGCAAAACTACATAAAAACAATGGCAGCAGGAATGCAAACTGTTATCTGCACCAAAGGTGGACACACATGTTTGCAGAGGTGGATAATTCCAGCTCCATAGAGTAAAAGTCCTGCCGTGTATTGGCTCGACCTGTTCACTTACAGATGATTCCAGTAATTATTCCATCCACCAGTATGAGGAGTTGTGTTGATCCAAATGGGCTGGTTCAGTGAGTGGTTGGAACAAATACATGGCAGGACTTTTACTCTATGGAGCTGGGATTGTCTACCTCTGCATTTTTGGTTGTTATTTGTCAACAAGGACTATTTTGTTATTCCAGTTGGTCATTTTCTGTATGAATAACGATGAAATAGTTAATTTCAAACAAGATTTTGATATACTATGAAGTTATTTATGTTTTTTTTTCATGACAGGTGGTCTAATACATTTATTAAGCACCGTATGCAGAGCTGTGCAGATATTGGCAATACTTCTTTTAACAAACAGTAGAGGAAAAAATACTCAGATCCTCTATTTATGTAAAAGTACATATTATGTGGAAAATGATATGACTTTTGCATTGATCCTCAAAGAGCTAAATAGCTGCCGGCGACCAAAATCATTAACTCATCTGAAATGTTTATAAGCTCTGACCCACTGAGTGTATGAGTTTATTGCAATAATTCAGGTTAAATCTCTTTTCTTTTTAAAACTAGCTTTTCAGAGGCATCAGATATGACCCATTTGGACGTTCAGAGGCTCTGTAGTAAACACGGAAACACCTGCAACACAGATTCGCCGGTAAAACCCACGTAGTTTGACAAATAATAGTGGTTGTAGACGCTTGTTTTTACATTCAGTTCATGTTAGATTTAATTGAAAAAAAAAAGCACCTTTGCTTCAGTTTTCTCTGTTTTGATATAATAACCTTTAGATCTACTCTGAACCGTAAATAGAGGAAAATACCTGATTTAACTGAAAAAACTAAAAATACAGAGAATAATGTTTGATCATTTGTGGGGGAAAAAATGCTTAAAAAGGTTAAATGAGAGGAAAAAACTCGGATTTAGAATTGTAGTTGACTGCTGTGGATGTTTAAAGGTGTGCTCTGCTCTGAGAAGGGGTTTTTCTTTTTTTTTCTTTGCATGTGTGTGTTTTTCGGTTTCCTCCAGGTCCTCTGGTTTTCTTCACTATCAAAAACACATACATGTTAGGTTAATTCTCTTACCAGCGCCCTTGACCAAGGTACTGGCTCATATCTGGAGTTAGTCCCCAGGTGGAGCACAGTGACAGTCCACCGGCCCGAATGCACCAAGATGAGTTAAAAGCAGACAGTGAACACCTCTGCAGGGACAATGAAGGTGAACTGTACTTCAGATACTATTCAAGTTAATGAACTATGAGATGCTATAAGATCATCAGATGTGGTGCGGTCCAACCACATGTCACTAAAACAGTCGACTTTTCATGACATCAGAAGAGCGGCAGCTTTACAGACAAGGCATTTACCAGGAATTCCAACAGAAGGTTTTCCATCTCAGGAATGTTTAGATGGAATTTCTTCACTTTTTGCACAAACGTTCATTTCAACGATGAAGAGTGTGTTTTAGTGGTGTCAAATGATCATTTTGAAAAATCAGATTAACAAGGTTTCTGTAGATTAATTTCAAGTAATCATGATTAAATAGAATTAATTTTTAATCTATGTTAATCACATTTCATTTTGCATGAACAAACAAACTCAAGAAAGAAGGAAATACATATGTACTTAATGTGTTTATTAACCCATAAGGATCCAGTGTCAGTTTTATCATCACTTTCAACATTTTGTAACTGATTTATCACCATTTATTATAATATTATTATGTGAATTTTGCATTTTTTCCAGTGAAAATAATCTATTTTCCTATGTTTAACTGACTAATGTAGATGCTCATAAAAGCTCAGAGTCAAAGTCAAAGGTTAGAGCATTAAATGAACATAAACCCAGTGTCTCCATCCGCTGTCATTGAGCCACTTGTTGAATAGATGTTGTAGAAGGTGACAGTGTTTCCATGGTAACTAGAGAGCCTCTGAATGTCCAAATGGGTCATATCCGATGACCATGAAAAGATGACAAACTACATTTTACACCAATTATTTACATGAATCGATACAACTAATGGATCAGCACTTTGGCTCAGTAGATGCTTTTGGTTGACGGTGGATGTTTGGGTCTTTATCAGCAGTGGGAAGTAACAAAGTAGAAGTACTTCGTTACTGTACTTATTATTAACTGTGAGTATTTATTTTTATGGCAAATTTTTACTTTTACTCCTTACATTTTTGCATAAATATCTGTACTTTATACCATTTCCATTCTCAGAACAGGCTCATTACTTTTTCAAACTAAAAGGATGTGACAGTACGTCGCAACAGTACATCACTTAGAAGGAGTACAGGCTGTGCCCACACCTGCAAAGCTGAGTACCAGAGGACCCGACCCCAGATTAAACGCATTCTCTACACAGTAAGTCCCTTTTAAGGGCTTTATTTTTGCCTAAAATGCACGCCATCAAGAAATCTGTCATCTGTGCTGCTCAGTGACGTCTTTAACCAGATATAAAAAGAGGTGAAGTTCACTTCAAAATAAAACTACGGTGGAATTATGATCATCATCATTAAATGTCCTGAAAATTATTTTCATCCATTTTTTTTTTTTCTTTACTTCCTTGCTGCTACCCACCTGCATTTTGTTCAATTTTACCTGTGCCCATACCCATGAAAAGTCTTATATGATTATAGGATTCTCTATATGCTTTTGTCTGGTTAAATATGTATTGTATCATTTATGGCAAAAAATGCAGTTTTACTTTTTAACTTATGTACTTTATTACAATTGATAAGTTGTACTTCTTAACTTTTACTAAAGTAAAGGAGTTGAATCAGTACGTCTACTTTTATGAGAGTATTTTTTCACCCAAGTAACTGCACTTCTACTGAAGTTCAGAATGGGAGTACTTTTGCCACCTCTGGTCTTTATGGATTAAACACCTTCAACAAAACAACTTGAAACAAATTATTATTCCGTCTTGGTTTTTTTGTCCTCATATTTCCATCCAGAGGACCAGTGTGCTGTTTAGCATCTTCCATCTTTATTCTTTATGTGTTGGTTCTGTTTTCTGTCACTACCGGATCACCTGCCCATTTGTTCATGTGCAGATCTCTACTTGGACAAACTGCCTGAAATGCATTAGCAGAGATGTTCTGAGTCATTCTGTGCTGCAGATAGGTTAACTGCATTAAAATTTTGAATCAGATTAATAGTGATGATTGATTAATTTGCGTTAGCACATTAATTTTGACAGCTCTAGTGTGTTTGCTAAAGGTCAAAGGTGAAGGTTGTTGTCATGTCACAATGTGTAAAACGTGTTTTTAGACAAAACTGTGATAATGGAGTACATGAACAGTATGAATGCATTATAATGCAAGCATAGCAGTTACATTGGAGAGAATTTAAGCGTTTATTTAGCGTCAGAAGTAGCAGATGAACATTTAATAATGTGGTGGAAGAAGCATAAAATAGAAACATAAAGTAATTGCATTAAATGATGATAACATAGCATACTTTCTGTAAATTTGATCAGTAAATTCTCTATATAAGATGACCATGTGGGAAAGACCATTTCTATTGACATCTTAATATACTTAACAAATAAAAGGTACTTACTCATGCAGTTATTTTCCATTTTAATTTGGACGAGTCTAAATAAAAGGATCTACATCAAATATTAATGGAGAAAATAAGCAAATGGAAAATATTTTCCAACTACAGCTGCAAAACAAAAAAAAGCTAATGACTAAGCAGCAGTTGGGTTTAATCTGTTGTGTGACCGATTTATGGCAGAAATCATTAACTAAAGCATGACTCATTTAAAGCATGAATTAGTGCAGGGTGTATCAGGAATTCCTGCTGTTCACCATAAACTAAAGATCAAGTCACTGTGCGTTTATCGGATGGCTTCACACCTTCTGATCGTCGGTTTATATCATATGTTAATGAATGTGTTGCAAAATTAGCTGGATCCCATAGATGCCCATTTCACATCCATGCATTTGATCAGTGTCTCTGCGGCAAATAAATTAATGCATGAAGTAACTGTGAATTAATACTCGTTAATTGTTGATCAAGTGAGTGTGAACGAATCAGATAAAGACGTACTTCAGAGTTCATGGTGAGCAAAAGGAATTTATGATGTTAATCAAAGGGCTCATATTTAGCTAAACTCACTTGTATTAGTCTTTGGTTCATTTATTTGTGTATTTGGACCCTCATAGTTCATACAGTTTGAATTTGAACCCTCCAGATGCTGCAAAACTATCTTTATATTCATTTTGACAAAAATCTAGTGGACTTCTACCTGTTTTAATTCCTTCTTAATTTGTCTCTATAACTAGTCACATCACAATGTTTGCACATATAAGGTCAAGAGTTCAGATGAACATTTATTCAAGTACGACATTAATTGTTTATCATCAGCAGCGGTTGGAGTAAAAACTGAAAATGTCTCCAAACTTCAATCCGATTACCTACAATGTTCAGTTGTTGATTGTATTAATGAACACAAGTGGTTGAATGGGACAGAGCAGCACAGCCAATAACCTGGAGGGGGCGGGGCCTGAAGTGGCTCATGTGCATTTTCTGGTGTCATTACTCAGAAATAGTGTTGAAGATGGACCTGT
>JAQQZY010000016.1:22507207-22526462 GCA_030068375.1 Ostorhinchus rueppellii | reverse complement strand
ATACACTATAACAACAAGATTTATTGTGTTAAATATAAATGATAAAAAAACAAAACAAAACATTAGAATCCTTTTTTAAAAAAATCAAAGAGGTGGTTTTCATTTGTGGTGATTATCTTGTAAAACATAATCTACCACAGATTTTATTCGAATATTTGCCACAGAGTTTATTTTCTACCCTAATAATAAGTAAATGCACATTTCCAGCTGGCTTTTAGTCAAGGGAAGCCGTTTTCACCAAAAACTGACTTTTTGCAAAAATGTTGCCCAGTAATTGAAGAAAAAAAAAAGATTGAATAAGTTCTTATGAACATTTGTGCAGGAAAAAAAAATGCTGTACAGTTTGATTTCTGCTGATTTGATCAATGAAATCAAAGTGTTGAAACTGTTACAATCATTAATTCTATGAATGTACGATACACCATCACTGGGACACAAAACAGCTCTACGCACTGTATTACCTGAGCACAGATGAGAACATCCGTCATTCAGATGTAGAACTGGCATTATCCTACTTTCCTTTACCTGGGTTTTACTATGTTGACAGTCCCACCTGGCTACGTGAAAGAAGAAGAACGTCCAAATCATAACTCCTGGCAGGTTTTGTCTTGTGTTGGGATTTAATCATTTTAATTTCACAGCAGTATTCCTCCACATGTTCAACCAAAACAATGAAAAACTGTGCCAGACCTATCTCCAGCACTGCCACAACGTTAAAGTGTGGAGATGGTCTAGCTGTGGAAGACTAAACACCCCAAAGACAAATATATCCTTCTGGTTCACAAAAGGCACTTCAAATAAACCTCAAATTCTGATATGGGCAGGTATGTGGATCAGCTGGGACATGACCAAAACCAAACTGACCCACTCCCAGGCACTGCTACGACTTGATTCCATTTTCTTAAACTTCTTTCTTCTTTTTTTTCTTTTTTTAAACAAAAATCTCACATGGGGACATAAAAAATCCACTCAGGATCTTGTGTCTGTAGTCACCATTTCCACACAACCTTGCATTTCTCTGGTGTGAAACCACACTTTTAGCCAACAAAAATGTGTCACTCCTGACGCACTCGTTTACAACAGGTAAAAACTTACAGGTAAAAGTTAGTTATAATATTCCATATAGTTGTAATCCCACATCAAAAAGAAGACAAATTTTGCAGTCTCTGGCAAGTGTACAACGGCCAAGTCCACGGGAAGTGTACAAATGCACAATCCCACAATGAGACACAGTGTCATAATGAATACAACTTGATATGAAGCTGCAACTCGTGAACTCTTGAATTTATACAATTGAAAACATTTGCAGTTTGCCACACAGTATGTTGGAGTGGACAAATGACAGAATGTTGGAGCCAATCTTTTCCCTGTCTGGGTCCCTTGTGCATATTCTCTGCCATCTGTGTCGCATTGCCACATGACTGGCAGATGTGTCGCTGTCATTAATCCTCAGATTACCACCCATTGAGAAACAGAATTTTAGCACAGCAGCCCAGAGACAGAGTAGAGTGGGACTGGGATGTGTTATGTTTGGCAGGACTCCCTAAGACTACCGTGAATAACCCGGCAAACTTTAAAGAGGTCTTCTTCTAAAGATGCTACTACTCAACGGCTATTTAGTTATTTAATGTTGCATCATTCTCTAGTGTTGCCAGTTTGTTGCATAATTCAAAAACAAAATTGATTTTCAAAAAGGCCTATAAGCACAAATGTAGCTCAGTAAAACCGCCACTAAGGGATGATGTAATATAGATCAAAGTTTAAGTTACATATGCAAAGTGTTGTAGCTCCTGCTAGTATAGCCAAGCTCAAAAGAAACAAGAAAAGAGATAAACTGTTATGAAGGACCCTGAGTGAGTGTCTTGGATCATTCACTGCACTTAAACAGTCTTAATGCACCGTGGGATTACAGCGCAGTCATTTCAAATGAATCCGTTTGGACCGTTTGTTTACCATTCCAGAGAATACTGAATAATACTACGCTGAATTAATGGGCACAGGTCGGTATACCTGCAGGAAAAGAAGCACCCAACCAAAATGCCTGTGACTAACAATGCATGTAAAACACAGGAAAAGGCACTTTGTGGTAACCAAAAAGGAAATCCAGCACACCAAATGATACAGTTTTCTTCCTGCTCTAATCTTTTGATAGTATTTAGTGTATAATTGTTACTGAAATAATTAAAAACAACAACTGAGGCAAGAAAAAATGCCAATAAAAGCCTTAATAAAACCAATATTACCTTTCCACACTTAGCATGATGATGCTATTGGAACCTTTGAAGGGTCCAAATGAATGCTTGGCCCTTATCAAAAGACATCAGTATGGATGAAGATATTGTGCTCTCAGGACTCAGACTGACAGAGGACAGATGCCAGCTATTCTTGCCCCCAAAAGTCACGGGTTCCAGCTGAGAACCTTAATGTTAACCCTCTTAAAACCACACGGATCACCGCGGCACATGTGTATTTCTGTGCCACAAAAGCACACCTTGGAAGTGCGATGTGTGTCATGTGGGTCTGTGTCTTGAGCTGGACAGGAATTGTTTCAGAAACTACCACTGTTAAAATAAAAAAAAACGCCTGGTGATTGACAAACAGAACAGCCTGGAACATGGACTCAGAAAGCTCCACAAATGTCAAACTGTCTGAGTTGTTGTAAAATAGTTTGAATTTGATTTTTGCAATCTCACAAATGTTCAATCTCCACTTTTCCAGAATTTATAAAAAGAAAGTTGAAGAAAATTCGATTCTGTTTTTGTCCTTTTCTGCTTATAACACAGTTTTAATGACATAAGAATGGTAAATACTTGACAGATTTTGAAAGTTCGACTTCTCCTGGAACAAAGGTGTAAATTATTTACACATAGGGCATTTTTTGACACAAATATTGACAAAAATAGACAAAAAAAAGACCAGGCGTTTTAATAAATATATTATTATGGCGCCAAAAGGGTTTTAACTAATGGCCACCATTTCAGTCTGTGATGACAGAATAAAATCACCTTGTCTGCACCAACTTCAGCTACAACACGGCTGAAATCAGAGGAAACAGTACATGTACAGTACAGTACTTCTGCAGCTCTGTCCACCATGCCCGAAATCACACAATAAATATAACAAATGGTGCCGGGCACAACAAACCCCGCCCCTTGCAACTATTGGAGCTTATTTTGGCATCATGTCTATGCATGTGCTAATGTCAGCATATCACTTGTCTTTGTATATGTGCCAAGTTTGAAGTAAATTGAAACAAAATGTATGTTTTTATAGACATGTGAAATGTTGCTTAATATATGTAAATAGGAGGGGAAAAAGATTTAAAAACTTTTTTTAAAAAAAGTAAATGCAATGGCATCTATTCTGGGTCACTGGCAATCTATAAACCCAATTTAGTATGAATTCAATCAATAGTTTTGGTTGTTAAAACAAATAAACAAACCAAACCAAAAAATATACCCTTGCCTCCCCATTTGAGGGCGGTGCAACAGGCCTTAGTCTACAGAAGGATATCCAGACACTGTTTCATGCCGTTATAGAAAAGTGAAGAAAAAATAACATAAGTATGGAAGCTGTCATGGTGCCCCTGCTAAGTCCCAGAGTACAGAACATATGATATATACCGTATCTACTGTACTTTATAAAAGAAAATTTAGCCAATTCTTGCACCATGAGGTCGATTTTCCCCGGCCTGATAACAAAGTCAAGATG
The DNA here is from genome assembly GCA_030068375.1 of Ostorhinchus rueppellii. Lineage (NCBI taxonomy): Eukaryota > Metazoa > Chordata > Actinopteri > Kurtiformes > Apogonidae > Ostorhinchus > Ostorhinchus rueppellii. The sequence goes on along the minus strand of JAQQZY010000016.1, from coordinate 22,522,751 downwards.
ATGTTCCATTTGAATTACAATATGCTGATTATTTGAGTAATTACCGAACTTTTGCCCAATGACGAAAAAAAAAAATAATAAAGGTTTAGTTGCTTTAATAGTTCAAATTGTGAAATGGTCATGTTACTGCTATTATGACAAGACTTCATATCAACTGTCGATGTTTAATTCATCTTATTCATCGGCACCAAAGCAGAGAGGTCAATGCAAGCATGAACCAAGCCTTTTATATTTTTTCCTTTCAACCCTGGGAGGCATACATCTGTATTATCTGTTTGTGTTCTCTCTTGTCTGATTGTCTCTGTTCATTCCTTTCACCACAGGAATTGCTTTGCAGTCCGCGCAGTGGAAATAGGAAGCTGTAAAGCTTGCAAGATCAGTGCTGCTCCAGCCTGCAGGAGTGACAAAGCCCTCATATCCAGGTAGCGACGATGGCGGTTGAGCCACGCGCTGCACACACGGAGGCTAAAAATAGCTCAGACTGGGCAGCGAGGAGAGAATGAACCCAGACTGCATTGACTGGCTGAGCAGCTTTTATGGCCAGGAATGATGACGCTGCAGTCAATTTCACAGCTCTGTGTTCATGGCTGAGGTGTCGCAAACTTCACACCTATTTCCTTGCTTTCTCTCCAATTATCATCACTGGCAGGCTATGCACCCAAACTGCCAGGAAGGTACATATACCCCAACTCACAGCAGCAGCATGTTTTCTCAGGGTTCTGCACAAACCACAAACAGCCTCACAGAGACCCTTTTCTCCACTAGCGATGTATGCTACCATTTGGAGAAGCTTAAGTAGAACCGTAATATGAATAGCATCGTAGGGAGATTATCACCTGCCAGCTTCCCAATGCAATGCCAGTGATCTGCCTGCTCCTGCTCTGCCACTCATGACATTCCACACTAAAACCCTTGCATGCCAAGACACAAAGTACTATAACTGAATCTCTAAGCAGTGATTCAAGACACTGACTCGGGGCGACTTGACAGAAAGTAGGCTTTATTCTTTACAGCCGTTTGAGAATTTGCAACAACTCGTGGACAGAGAATGACAAGCATTTCACATGAGGTGCACATAGCGTCCATGTAGGAAACAACATCCCGGGTATGAATGAGTAGGCACAGATCTGCAGTCTGTTTGTGTTTGAGCTGACTTTATTGTGTCTCACCAGTCTGTATCGGAGATGAATTGGCATCTTTGTAGAAAGGTGAGCTGGTGTCCTACTAAAATGCATGGATTTCCCTGTTAATATTAATCTACAGCTGCTTTTAACTGGATCAACAATGGAAAAACACACCAGTTTACATTTAAGGTAATAAGTAAGGGATGTCTTTATGAAGTTTTAGTGTTTCTTGTGACAAAATCAAAAAAATCGTGGTGACAGATGTGTTTATACCTAGCCTAGTATGTAGCTTAAGGTAGCATAGAGTTCATGTGATAATATGTAGTAGTAATATAGCTTCCAATGTTACATGTGTTAAGTATATCTACCGTAAGATCCTTGTTTAGGCATATTTTTGGAAACTAGACTTTAATTAGCTTGATTTTCATGTACGTTAAAGAATCGTCCTCACGACTCTGCATTATTTTAGCATACTCTGAGCTCTAAATGATAACCAATCCAGTATTTTACACCGGTTTACATATCTTTTAAGAGGATTGCACTCAGTTTTTACCAATTACTTTGGCACAACATCAATATTCAAAACAAGAGAAAGGTGTGGGGTTTAATGAGATGGTATGTATATGAACCATCACCTGGAGATCTGAAACCCTCAGTAGAAACACTCAACAGTTAAGCTACAGGAAGCAACACACTACGGCGGAAAATTGGTGAATTTGTGTAGGTCATGGAGCTCTTTACTGCCAACCTGTCTTCATAAAAGCTGAAATAAGCTGCCATTACTATTCAGAAAGCGACACCGCTATTCTTGCATTTGTAAAGTTTTATGTCACACTATATGCATGCTCACACTCCTGAGTCTGGAATAGTAGCATCCTATAAAACACCATGCACTACTCCTTCTTAATTTAGTTCACTGTAAACACATAAAGTATAATTACATGTCCTATTAACAACAACATAATGGGACCTCTGTTTAAAAAAAGTTCTATTTATACTAGCTGGATTGTCTTCTTTTACTCCTCTGCTTCATAATATATAAATAGGTGGCGTGAATGGCCACTTGCGGTGATATTGTAATAGCTAAAAGCACAATAATGGAGCAGGGCAAAGTGTTTGTGTTTCAGACTTCATCCCTCTTCGAAAACACAAACAGAGAATGAAAAAGACAGAAAAAATGAGTCAATGACATAGACCCAAACAAGCAGATAACATCCCGCCCCCCAGTGGAAGCCATAAAGCGAGCCTGTAAGGCGACAGACTACAGAACAGAGATAGAGGTGGTGTAAGGCAATAAAGGGAGGAAGTGTCTGTTTTGTGTGCCCCTGGTGCACACATCAGGGAGTCATAACAAGGCAGTACTGGTCAGATGAGCTCCAGGCTGTCATTTCTCTCCTTCGCCTTCACTCTGCCTCAAGATCCGTTTCCTTCCTAATGCTGTTGTCCACTCCAACTACCTCCACAGTAAACCTGGCTGCTGCACAGTGGTAATAACACATAAACATTCACACACACACATATACACAAGTCACACACCACACACATGCTGTGCCTCCCATGGGCGAGCCCCTGCAGAGGTGATTGAACACCGGCAGGGCCTCCCGCTTCTGTCATTTATAAAGGTGTCACCCTGAGAAACAGAGATGCTCCCTCTAACCTTATTAGTATGGCACTTCCATGGTTCTGCTGCCTGATGTTGACACGTAGACTGAGAGAGGGGGGGGGGGGTCGAAGGGAAAAAGGAAGAAGAGTAATGTACAGAGGCCGGGGCAGCATAAGAGCTCAGTGTGCGCAGTACTCAAAGGCCATACAGTATATAAAGTACACATAAGCACTGTTCGGACTGGATTAGTTTTACATGGGCACATGGGGTAATGACACTTTACCACAGGACTGGTCTTGGGTTAAAGTTGTGTTTAAAGGCGGGGTCTGAGATGTTCGAAAACCCACTCAAGCAGGCTACATTTTGAAAAGACACAATTATATCATACCATATGTCTACGTTTCAACTGTGGCAATAAGGGTTTGTATTTTAATATAATTTAACACTATAACATTGACACATCTAAAAAAATAAGGCTTATATTATATATTTGACTTGTGTACTTACATTATATGTTTCCATTAAAGGTGGGGTCTGAGATGTTAGAAAAACAGCTCAAGCAGGCTACATTTTGAAAAGACACAATTCAAAAGTCCCAACCCCTTTCTTCAGACTACCCCCTGAAGCCACGCCTCCAGACCACCCGAACGCGCAATGCTTGATCTGAAGGAGGGGGAAGGGGGCAGGGACATATGGCAGTTGACTTTGACAGACATATCACCGTTCAATCATTTCAAGTGGGCGCTCAAAATGATTGGATGTTTTTTTTTTTGTTTGTTTTTTTCCAGTCCTGTCCGTTCCACAGGTGACTAAAACTTTTCATTTTTGTGTCAGAGCATTTAATTAATTGTTTGCAATCGGGGTGTGGAGGGGATTTTTAGCGATATAGTAAAAAATGCTCCAGGAAAACATCTCAGACCCCACCTTTAAGTTACAAATGGCCAATTGTCATATACATGTCTCACTCAATAATCCAACTGGACACATTTAGGTCTCTTTTGGGAGAAATAATCACATTCAGTTTCATACTAATTCATGCACGAAAGGGTGAACAGCACAAAAAAAAAAAATAACGTTTTCAAAACTTATATTTTTTTAAAAAAGGTGATATTTTTTAATTGGGAGTTAATGGAAATAGAACATTTTAGCGCCAGGATCAAGCAGTTGATGACACTATAGTGATAATGTGATACAGCGATAGTGACACTACACTTTAATATACTTTTGCATTGGCCTCAGGGTCGTGCTGTAACTACTGCTCCCCTACAGTTGGACCTGGGAGAGACAAGAAAAAACTGGAGAGAGTTGCGATGAGGAAGAAGCACAGGAGGAAAATGGGAAGAAAAGGGGAAAACAAGACATGAAGATGGAGAATGGAGGAGGGTGATAAAGGAATAACGGATATGAGAGGAAGGGAGAGATGGGAAGACAAGAGGTGTGGCTCATCAATTCAAAGGATGAGTTCAGCATGGCAGGGATTCTGCAGGATGTAGGTGATCCATCACAGTGCCTGGGCCTGCAGCTCATGCTCTCTCTTTCATCTCTCTCTCTCTCTCTCTCTCTCTCTCTCTCTCTCTCTCTCTCTCTCTCTCTCTCTCTCTCTCTCTCTCTCTCTCTCGCTCTCTCGCACTACCACCGCCCCAAAACAACTCGGAATACCCCTGATAGTTGTCTGGTGAAGGGATGTCGATTCATTGTCAACCCTGCACTGCCATTATTACCACACTTCTTCAAGTAAGACCCCCCTATTGAATTCTGTCCATTTCCTATTACCTGACTGCCTCGTGTCTGTAAGGACAAAAATGCATTTTGTTGTGTTGCAGTTGCAGGGGAGAAAGGGTATGACTGCATATGGTGGCATTGCATCACCTGTTTACTGAGGCAGCAAAGGGGATAGGCACCTGCCTCCTTCCTTGCTCTCTCTCTCTCACTCTCTCTCCCTGTTCTCGGTTGAGAGGTTATTGAAATCTAGCTCGGTACAGAAGGCCTCCTTTCCTGCGGGAGGGGAGTCGGGTGGGTGAGTCACAGAGGATGGAATAGACAGGTCGAGGCTCTCCTGATAAGGTCAGCTTGCACATCGCCGCCACAGGCAACAAAATTAGCTCTCTTTATTTACAGGGCATTTTCCATCGTAGACCAGTCCACTGCCTCGCAGCCTGCCACCGGGGATACAGGCTACGCTAGAGACGTGTGCTTTAGTCTCAAACTGCAATGCAATGAAACAAGAAACTGACAAAATAATGGAAGCATTAAGGCTGTTCGAGAATCACTGTGTCCAAACAATCGTTCGACAGGATATTTTTGCTTACTCATTCCCTCTCGCATCCGTCCCTCTGAAACTGCAGGGCAAAACACAGACTGGTGGGAGGCTGATTCCTTTCAGAAGAATAAATGTGCAATATTTGTGCAGCACTCCATTAATTTCTCATGACCAAACAGCAAGAAGTGCAATCAGTCTGAGAGTGAGTTTTATTATGTGCAGAAATTAGCCCTGTTGTAAGAGACAAGGTCGGATGAGAACAAATGAGCAAAGAGCTCTCGCTGGATGGGGAAACCACAGACTGATGAAAGGTAACAGAGTCTTTTGTTCAGAGCTCACAGGACCATAGAGGTGTGCTTTACAATTGTCACCGTCTCAGAAGCATTTGCATCAACTGTATCACGCTCACACACACCAGGACAGAGATGTTTGTAATGAAAAATGACGACACGACCAGGCAAAGACGGCACTATGTACTTCGTGTCACTACAAAGGCAGGAGGATGAAACAGGTGACAGCCACCTACCACTGAACTGTGTGCAAGAAGGATACTTTAAAGAGAAACTTCAAAAAGGCGCTGCAAGTATTGAAGAGCACCCCACTGTTTTCTGTCTCCTCTAGTTTAACCCTATCACTTAAAAGAAGAGCACAGACATGGGGAGATGTTAACGGGATGCGAAAGAAAGAGTTAGGAAGGAGGAGCGGAAGTGTGTGAGCAAGAAAAAGACAGCAAGCAAGACAGAACGAGAGAGAGAGAGAGAGGGAGTGAGAATGCCCTGAGTATTTTCCATCTTCTCTGTGTGGCCCACTTATCAGCCAGGCAGTAAGGCAGCCTTGTGCTTACAGAGCCCTAATGGCTGATTCATATCACCAAACCACAGTTGAGATGATGGCACACAGTGAATCAGCTTGCATGGCAAAAGCAAAATATATTAGCTACTTGTTAAGTGAATGGGACACCACATGCACCGAGGCCCCAGGGCAAAACTTCAGAAAATACATGCATACTGACTCAACGCGAGGAAGAATGAAAATTTAGATGTCAGGCATACACACAAACCATGTAAACAGATGCGTAGTCCATACTGTACAGGATTCCATGCATATACAGAGTGGGATAAATTTATGTAGCCTCATGAAAATTCAATCAGCGTATTAATTGACTAAAATTTCAGAGCTCATTAAGTATTTTGCATAGTGTGGAAAACAAGTGGATGTAGCCAGAGCCGGCCCAAGCCTAAACATTAAAATCATAGAGAATAAAAAATTAAACAAGAAGAGGGTGCAGAAAAGATAAAAAAAAAAAAAATAAAGAAGGAAGTTAAAAAAGGAATAAGAGAAAGTTTAAACAACAGCTAAAAAATAGTCTTGACGAAAATGAAGAATTTAATGTTAAATCAATCAAGTTAAAATTGTGAGTGGCAGTGCAGGTATTAGAACTGAAAAAACTCCTCTAATCAAAGGCAGTTGTAAACAAATGAGTCTTTACCCTTGATTTAAAAGAACCGAGAGTTTCAGCAGACCTGCAGTTTTCTGGTAGTTTGTTCTAGCAGTAGCTGACCTAATAAGCAGGCTAGCCCACAGACGATATAATACAATAACAAATTAATGCTAACGTATGCTAATGTAGATATTAGACCTTAAACACTAGTAAACTAGTACGTTTCATGAAAAACTTCCCTTAATATTTCTGTTAAAGCTGCAGTGCTTGACAGTTTTTAAGCATCATTTGGCAAAAACATAATTAAATTTCAGCATATTAATTCAAGTGGTCTGAGAGGACATGAGACGTTTGAATGTAAACCCTTGCCCGTGTTGTTGCCCAGTAGAAATTCGACGCTGTGGCATCTAATCACAGTTTTTTTCAGACAGGCAGGCAGGTTAAATATGTGACTAACAGCAGACATTACACATCACGGATCAGACTGTCAGATGTGATCCAGGTGTCATTCTTTTGCTATAGAGCTTGTAAAAGCGGCTTAAGTTTTCCATGATGGCGTGAAATTTTTTTTTATTTATATGTAGTCCTTGATTTAAACTGACAGGAGAGAGCTGCAGAAGGAAGGAATGTGTAAAATTGAAGTTAGTATGATTTTTTTTCTCCCTGATTTTGGGTCTTGCAGCTTCAATGAGACTATTAAACCACAGCTAAAGAAGAACGGTCTCACTGGGAAATGTTTTATTCAATAAACAGAAGCAAGAACCAAGTCGACACTTATTATGGGGCTCAGGGAAATTGATTGAGACCACATGACTCTGAATCGAAGTAACTGGATTTTTTTTTTTTTTTTGGTGTAGGCATCTATCAATCATTAGTACTACACTTTTACATACTTTCACATACACTACTATTTCATCCTGTAGTTTTTGGCCTCTGGTGTTTTGTTTCCTTAGTGTATTTGTCTGTCTGCCAGTGGTGAAAACAGGTATGATCAGACTCCTTACTTGTGACTGTTTAGAGAGTACACTGATCTGGCACTTTGTCTTTACAACCCCAACTAGTGACGACACCTGAGAGTATTAAAACACTGCGCTGGGCCATGAAATTAATGAGACACACAAGGAAAACTACATCTCTGACCTACTGCGGTGAGCCACTCCTGCTGCCGAGACAGAAGAATTTAACTGTCCCCTGGATTTTACTCACCAAATAACTAACTATTCATCAATAAACATCCACATAAATGCATTTAATTTATGATTGAGTGAAAGGCTCCTCATAGAATATTAATGTTCCAGAAGTCAGTAACAGCACATTGCTTTTGAGTGGTTATGGAGCACTGTCCACAGCTCAGAATAGCAGCATGACTCATCCGAAAGTTTGTTTTGCTGGCTGTAAGGAGACAGTCAACTGAGCAGGTAAGCAGACAGCCACAGAAATAACTACCCAGTTCCCAAAGTAAACTGTTATCACTGTGCATTTCTGAACATGGATACAAGTAATATCAACATGATTGGTCAGTGTCTTTCCTTGATAGACAAGAGGTGGTTGGCAAGAGTGGAAGATATAAGAGAAAACAGTACTTTTCCATGACAAACTGTTTGCATCCAAACTCCAGTACATTTTGGGGTTTATTAACATAAATGCCATTGGAGAAGGGGTTAGGAAAAAACTAGTCAAAGTACAGATTTAGGTAAATACAATGAGAAAATTTCAAAGGAAGCAGTTTTTAGTGTATAAATGCCTTAGTAAAAGAATGATTCTCTACTAGTGTGTTGACCCATGGGAACCACAGGTCTTTTAAATACTGATATCTAGGGAGTGAAGTTAGTAAATGCATCATTCCTGATTTTAACTTCATTTCCCATCATGTAGCATGATACTGAGCTTCCCATCAACCATCATGGACTGAAGTTAGTAAATGAATCGTTAGCTTTTAACTTCACGTCTCATCATGCAGCATGGTACTGCACTTCTGCTCAACTGAGAAATGTGAATGTTAGGCTATTGAATTCCAAAATGACTAATATCTGCTAAAATATCAGTCCAATCAACTTGCCAAGATATTTAATGTGGAGATGGGACTATTCCTCAACTGTAGGTACCAAAACGGCCAGTTAAAAATGTCTCATATTCTCAGTACTGTGCAGATACACACATACAAAGAATATGCTCTGAGACCTTCCAATATTATAATATAGATTCTCTAACATCAGAATGACCCAGGGATGCACCGGTATATGTCCCAGACATCAGTATTGGTCAGTATTTGGAAATATTAGCCGATATCAGCAAAATGGCTGATGTCAGTGGCAGACTTTATATGTTTTTGTGTGTTTGAATCTGTGTTCATTCACGATAATTTGACGAAGTAAATACAACAACATAGTATCTTGTTTTTTTGTTTAGAATGAAGATTGTTCTTTGTTAAGTGGAGGACAAATGACACCAAAAACCAAACAGGATTTGAATATGGGTGTCAAAAATGTTGCAGTTGGTGCATTCCCAGCATGAACATCATCTTTCTTTTTTCTACTTTATGGTGGATGACCTCCACAGTTAAAGTATTTTTACGAACGTATGTTAGAGTGTAAACCGGAGTGGATCACCTTAGTTAAAAAGCCTCAAGCAGACAACAAAACACTGTCTTTTGAGAGTATTGTTTGTTCTTTTTCAGTAGCCCCCATATGGCACAGTCCAGCTGACTGCTAACCGTAAACACAACACTAGTCATCACTACATTTCATATATAACAAGTTGTCGATTCTTTTTGTTTCATTACTTTGGATACTTTTTCTGTCTTAAAATAAGTGCTTATATTTATCCCTGACCCCGCCCCCCAAAAAACAAAACAAATGTGAATCAGATTGGCAGTTCTTTTGACATTAAACAAAAAAAAAAAGAGTCCCTGTTAGGATTATATTACACTTCATCAAGTAAAATTTCATCACTATGACAGCCCTAACTGCAGAATTTCACTTTACTTAAAATATCATGAAATGAAAAGCCACAAAAACAGATCGCAAGATGGCAGCAGACAGACAGCATGCAAAGAAGAGAGGTGAATATACTCGGACCAAACACCTCAGCAAGAAACCTTTATGTTTGGTTTGCCAGCAACAGGCTCATGAGGGAGGAAAAGGTTTGGGACATAGCCAGAGCAGCGGGGAGCCATTGATTTTAACAAAAGCGCCACAGACTTGTAATGTAGCCAAAGACTAGTGAGAGGAGACAGCAGGTCAGTCTGCAGCCCACAGCCACACATATCCCTAAGTGTCACAGGTACGGCACAGGACCGAAGGAAGGCACAGTGAAGATAAGCAGACTGCACATGGCTGCAGATACAGGTTCTACCTCTGATATGGGAATATTGTTTAACAGTGAAGAACATTATCTAGGTGATTAGTATGTATTGCAGAATGAACCCCAGGCCCTTGGTCTTATCGCACACCCAGTGTGACTTTCTATTCCTGGAAATCAGTCTTGCTGCCTTTAAGGCTGTCTGTTAAAAATGATGCTGGAGGTTTGCTTACAGAGACACCATGCAGAGACCAAAGCCCGGCATGGTCTGAAATTTGACCTTTCCATAAATTAAACAGAGGGAGACCACACTGAAGGCTACATCCCTGCTAGTAGACACCCAAGACACACAGCACATCAGACTTAGCTACACACCAACACATATACTCCCTCCCTAATGCTTTTCCTTGAATATACACAAAATGCTGCTTAATCCAAAAGTTGTTTATTCCACAGAGTAAGAGGAGAAAGGGGCTCCCAGAAGAGGTTGTTACCAAGAAACAGAGGGATATATATGGAACAGAGGTCTGTTATTATGACCCCCTACTACGATAATGTTTTGAGTGATTCAGATTACCTTCAGACAAAGCAAAGACAAAATATACCGCTCCCTCGGAGGCCTTGAAAACAGGCAACTTCACCAACACCTCAAATCTCACACTGTGCTTACTGTAGCAGCCGGCACAGATAGAGAGGCATCACTTTAAGCTGAACTACAGGGATGCACTCCCCCACACACACAGTTACACAAACAACTTACAAGGATCAAAAGTAAAGGCATGCCTAAATCACTTTGCACCAGCCACAGCCAGCTTTGCAACTGATTTATTCAAAGACAAGGATAAAGTCATGCATATCTACTTTAGTATTATTAATCCCTGCTCCTCCACTCCATCTATCCAATCACTCCTCCCCCTTTTCCACCTCACACTCTGCATTGCAGGTTACGGATACTGACAGTGAAACAGGTGTCTTGTCTATTAGTAGATTCTGTGCCACCACCTCTACCACACATCTCTGATGACAAGCATAAATCAAGGCTGTGTGAATAAATAATCATCAATCAGCAGCTTACTGCAGTGGAAGTGAGGCATTGTGAGTTTAGTCTAATTGTCGACAATCCCGTTTACAGTACAGTGAAGAATCAGAACACAGCAAAGCAAGGTTTAAAAAGTGCCACTGATGATACTGAGCTCCTGTAAAGGCAGGCACAGGGTCCAATCTAGACACTGTAAAGGTGTGGAAATTTCTCAGTTCAGTGCAGATGTTGATGAAGCAATTGGGTTTTCTCTTGGGAAAAAATGAGAGTAAACACAGTCTAATCAAGTTAATCTATTGTGATGTTTCAGGGTAATATGTGCAAAAAAAACTAAATCTTTTTTTTTTTTTTTCCCCCAGGGTTGAGTTGACAATTCCCTATTGTGCTCTCCATGAAGTCAAGCTAAAAAATATGGTAAACGGTAAATGGACTGCACTTACTGTATATAATGCTTTTCCACACTATCATGGTGCTATAAGTGCTTTACAAAGTCTCACATTCATCCATACACCAATAGGCAACTGCTGCCATGCAAGGCGCTGTCAAGCCCTACTGGGAGCAATTTAGGGTTCAGTGACTTGCCCAAGGACACTTCAACATGTGGACAGTCGGAGCTAGAATTCGAAACACCGACCCTTCAGTCACTAGACAACCTGCTCTACCAACTGAGCCACAGCCACTATTTCAAAAGTAGCTTTCTGTAATAAACTGCACACTCTATACATGTAATATCAGCAAACCTCAACACAAGTAGCACCTGAAAGAACATCAGTACATAATTTGTTTAAAAAAAGAAACAAACAAACACTTTGTACTAGTAATAAAATGACTGGGGGAAACAGTAAACATCCATCCATCCATTCACTTTCTGAACTGCTTCACCCTTGTGAGGGTCATGGGGGTTACAGAAGCTACTGTATCCCAGCATTCTAAGGGTGAAGGTGGGGTGCACCACCTGTGGATGTGTTACCAGTTCATCACAAGCCTGACATATAGACAAACAAACATTCATTCTTCAAACATTCATTCGATGTAGATTGACCAATTTACCTGCAAAGCCATTTGCTAACCATAGTGCAGAGCTAACCACTGCCCCACTCTGCCACCACAACTCTAAACAATGAATCTATTACAACAAACAGGTTGCTTTTGAATTTTTGTTGAACAAAAGGTCTCCATAGGAAAAATTCAACTTGATTTACCCTAAGGATTTTTTAAAATTTCAATTACAATGGCAATACTTGATTAAATAATGTCAAAATATTGATACAGGAATATATCATATTGCACAATACTTAGGCTAGAATATATTGTATTGTGCAGACACCAAATTTCAAAGCATAAACATATTTTGGTCATGAGTTACAGATATCATGATGCAATATATGAATGCCTTGGAATGAACTGTTACATCACTGCTATTGACAAACATATTTGAATAGTATTATAGATGCCATTTTCCTCCCTCTGTCCAATTGTTTGTAAGTCCCACTGTAGTTAGCGCTCTTAATAACCAAGCCAGCTTCCATTCATTCAGCCTGTTCTGTGTTCACTACATAGCTTCCACTGCAGATCTGTAAATCATCTTTCACCTCCCCAGCCTCTTCCTACATTAGTGGAAATGGTTTTCTTTGTTCATATCATTCACTCATTCAAACGTTTTGACTCTCAGGCTCAGATGGGGGGTTAGTGATCTCATCTGTGTCATGCCTGCTCACACTGTTCCAGAGCATCATTTGAGCAGAGTCATGGCCAAACACAAATATGTCATTCTGTAATGAATGGTAAAATCTGACACTAAGTGTCCTGAATGAATTACAGTTAAATATGGTTTCCCAAGTTCAGCCTAAGCAGTAAAAGCCTCTTCATCTTTAATCATAAAATTAATACTCATCTATTTAACAGGTCTATTACGTCATCCTCTCCCTACTGAATCATACTCACTCTCCAATATCTTACCCACCTTCTCACTCTAATTTCCTCTCATAAAAAAATCTGACTTCTATGACTTTCCTTGGCTTGAATTTTTATGTCTTTTTGTGGCCCATCTCCAAGGAATGTTGTCAAGGTAATGTGATGATGACCCTTATAATCCTCATTAAAACACTCAAAAGTAAAAGCATCAGCCAAATATATAAAACTGAACATGAATATACAGCCAAAACAGAAGCAATGACCTTAAACAAGTGGCAGCGAGTTTCTTTTTCACAAGAGTTCTTAGTCACAGATCCTACATTAGCACTCACATCAGTATCCATGTCGCCACCTTATTCAGACAGCTGGACAGACACCCCAAACAAAGTCAGTTAGATTCAACAACACTAAGGAGATGGGTGTCAGAGTGACAGATGGAAAGTTGAGCATCTGTCACTGCGCTGAACCATTTGGCTGAAATCAAAGGGAGATGAGGGCCTTCAAAGGACAGGCAAAGCCGTGTCTGAGGCCAGACATGCTCTGGTGTTCTCTGCAGATCAGGGCCAAGAGGTTATATTGCTTTTCTTCTGTCTTTCCCTTTGTTCTCTCCTGTCTTAAGGGAGTGGGAGACAAGGAAAGAAAAAAAAAAAGAAAGTGAAACAAGTAGAAGAGAGAGAGCGGTACAGACAGACAGAGAGATAGAATGAGTCATGAACAGGTTGCCTGTCTCTCCCTGCCACAGCGCACCGTGTTGATCAAACACTCGTTAGTAGAATTTGCTCGGTGTATCCGGACGGCCAGGGTAATGAGCAGAGGTGGCTGGAGCAGAGGATTGCTGTAACGTGATGTGGATCATTTCTGACAGTATCTGAGTACTTTTGCCTCCAGCCCTTCCCTCTGCCTGGCTTGTGTGGGTTGCTTTCGCAGCAGAGCCGTTGCCTCCAGCGTACCTTCAACTGGGAGCACTTTTGACTCAGCTGGATGCAAGGCATGAGCTAAATAGCAGAGTAATCCTCAGTGGAATTTTGAAGTGAGTGCACACACTACTTCAAATCTCAAAGGGTTTGCAGGTTTACTTTTCTGGCACCATGTGAAGAACCCCATCGCCTTGAGCGGCATCTATGAAGTTGGGTACTGTGTCTTTATAGCCGCTGTGTGCAAGAGCATGACACAGGTTGGTAGTTGCTGTGTCAGAAAGAATATTCCCTCATCCTACCGCTTAAATATAAATACACAGCCTTGGCAAAGAAAAATCAATCAGTTTTGTAGGATATAAAGATTGAACTGTGGATCAGTCCAGATTGCCCCTGGTCCAGTGACGGGTGCATCAGAAGTAGTGACTACCCATCATGCCTTGTACCTGCAGTAAAAACCTGTGTAGGCAGTATTGTGATCTGGGGTTGCTCCAGTTGGTCCCGTCTAGGTTTAGTAACACAAAGGGCAGAAAAAAATGACAATCCAAATGAAGCTTACTGAAATGGCACCACACTGAATGGATGCTCGAGTCAAAGCTAATGAAATATCAGAGTGTAGGATGCTTTTTGGCAATGCTACACTGTTATACATGGACACAGGTACAGATCTTTTATTATTTTATGGGAGTAACTGAACTGCTAAGAATAACAAAAAGAAAATGTATTTTACTCTGTACTAAATTCAAGCAGTAAATCTCATTCTCAATAAACACACGCCTGTCTATCATCACATAACACAAGCTACATTAACAAAAAAACACTTTTAAGTACCTGTTCTTTTTTCTATACCTTATGCTTTCCTTCACCCTCTATGTCCTAAAAGTTCAAAATATTCTATAAATGAAGTAAGGAGAAAAAAAAAAAACATTTCAAAATACTTTTTAACACGACATACTCTATCAACAGAGTCACTAAAAACAGACTTAAATCCATTCACTAACCAGTCACATTAATGCTGATAACAACCCATGATCTAACGCTGTCTGCAAAATATTTACACCAGTACTCTGCCCATTTGAAATGTGTGCTGTTATTAACCTGAAGCAATGGAGATGTATAATCGTCAGTCAATGTCCACAGATACACAAACAGCATTTGAGCATTTGTGTGGGTAGACAGATTCATAAATATGATGTCAAACTGCTTCAGGTATTTAAATGTCAGGGTATAAAAACATAAAGTTTAGGATTTGAAAGAGACAATTGCATATTACCTTAAAGATACATTTTGTACTTAGGGCTGGGTGATATGGAAAAGACTTTATCAGACGATGTTGACATGTATCACGATAGAAATCAAATCACTATTTTTGTCAAGCTTAAATGTTCCGTTACTCATGAGTTAGTTGTGAAGACATCAGAAGGTTATTTCTGATTTAAATATGATTTACCTTCTGTCAGAGGTTGAACATGACAGATGTGCAGAAGAACATTACACAACTGTTTCAGATAAATAAAACAGTACACATATTTTAAAATAACTAAAAGTCTGACCAGTGTTAAAAGACAACACAAACAAAACAGACCATGTACCTGAACCAAACCAGGGTTATACACCGAGGTGATTGGCTGTTCTTATGTCTGTCAAAACATGGATGAATGAATTCTTTTGAAATAGTATCGAGCACGTCTCATATTTGTATTGAGGAAAAGTTATATCGTGATTAGGGCTGCTCAATTAATCGAATTTTAATCGCGATTACGATTTTGGCTCCAGACGATCTCAAAATTCATATAATCGAGGAAAAACGATTATTTCATTTCGGTTCTAAGATGCGTTTTTTTCTACTACTGTGCTGTACTCACATCACGCAAATCTGTGCTGCTGTACGACTAGCGAACCATTCAAGCTAAACTTCGTACACAGGATTTCCTTTTCTTGTCTTTATG
>JAQQZY010000016.1:22489678-22500718 GCA_030068375.1 Ostorhinchus rueppellii | reverse complement strand
TATATATGCTGAAAAGGTCACTTTTGATTCGCTTTTCTCCATTTTCTCCATTTAAATTTTGCTGTTTCATGTACATCGACGTGGTTACTGAAGTACATATAAGAACATATGTGCTAATATGCAGTATATCATAAATTTGATAAATCACATGGAAAAGTTTAAATGTTGAGAAAACTTCATTTCAACGTTTCAACAAAAATAGTTCTGGGTCTATAGTGTCACGTTGAATCACAAATCAAATGTGCATAATGTAATAAAAATATGAACCTTGATTCAGACTTTCTCATATGAAAAGGCCCTTAAATGACATCTTTTCATGGATAGAAATTCTTCCTCAGTTTCCATTTGAGTTACTCTTTTCCACTGCCTTTGAAAGTGACTTAAAACTGCCAGAGTCCACAAAGTCCAAAGTTATGGAGTAAACTCTAAGACTCCCATGTCAGCCACTCCTGTGTCCACTCGAGGCCTTTAGGCTCTGTGGTTGATCGATAGTAATGGAAACACCAGCGGGCCTCCAGAAAGCATTGCCAATTTAACCTGTTTTACCATGACTCAATTCTTCCTCAAATATCCCGGCTACTTAGTGGGATAGAGTACAGGCTTCTGGTGCTGATAAGATGAGCAGAAGGATTGATGCAGAAAAATAGTTTTAGTGTGTACCAAGGTGCGTGTACATGTCTATAAGCTCCACTAGTCAAGAAAACACTGTGAGGCTCTTGCAAAGAGACCACGGAGTGAATCTATAGCGTGGCATCTAACAGCGGAAACTTGCTCGGTTTGCCTTTACTTGCATCGGCATGCTTGCAAATACAACACACAGGCACTAAACACCCCAGCCAGGCTTCATGGCCAATTTATATATCACACTGAGCGCATTATGAGTTCCTGTGTCAGGTAAATGTGTTTGGAGCGATCAGGAAGAATGATTTTGACTGGGAGTGAAAATAATAAATAGACAGATTCATCTCCATAAAAGCTTTCAAGGATTCAATCTTGGTCAACAACTGCATGCTATCCATATAACTGACAATGGGCTTATTTTATTTCAAAGTTGTGTTTTTCATCCTCGCCGGTGTTCATGTTGTGTTGTTGTTCATGTCTCCCCTGCGGTGTGTGTTTCAATGGAATGAAAAAGGAATCCCATCATTTTAAATCAGACTGATACACATAAGGCTATCACACAACGCTTTAAATCTGCGCTAATTGAAAACTAAATTAAATTTAAGAATACATTTTAACTTCTGGTTTATGTAGCAATTTAAAGTGAGATTACATTTAATCAGGTTGCACTGAAATCCTAGACTCATTTAAAGCCTAATCAAGGATTAATTCTAAACTGTCACTTGTGTAATTTGTTGAGATGGCTTAATTTATTAAGATGACACTCCGTGGGTAGAGACCATCAAATTGCTCCTTCGAAATACAAGACAATGTGATTCGGCATAACAATAAAGTCAGAAGCAAAGGTTGTGCCAAGGTTGAATCAACAGATCCATCAAGTCCATCAAGACATATTATGACTATACGACTACATATGCTTTCTCTGTACTATAAACTAACAACAATTACCTGAGTACAAATATCTTTCATGAATACTTCCAGTGTTCTGACACCTTATATGATATTATTAGTGCCTCTAGTGCTGTATGAGGAAAATCTGAAATGTGCAATAACATTGTTCAAATACTGCAGTGATGATATGATTTGGAATCAATAAACTAACATTATGTAATGATCTACTCATATGAGGTTAGCAGGAGCTTTGTATGATTAGGCAAATGTGGCCCATGTATATTCATGTCCTGAGTGTAAATGGACAGGATCACTTTTCACTGGCACATCAACAACTTTTCAAAAAAAAGCTGGAGGTGGTTGGGTTGGACAGCACATTTTGAATCACTCAGGAACGGATGTGATGCAAATATGAATGTCCATCAAACAAGACAAGATGGAGATATGCTAATTATGCATTTATATCAGGATCATTTTCTGGGTCAGCAATTCAATGTTTATAGATACTATCATGGGAAATCAGTGTATTGTAGAGCAGTTAAATGCCTTCATTTCAGAGAAAATGACAAAAATGTCAAAAAGTGCTCCACCTCCAACAATAATGACAAAACCTTATAGAATCTGAATCGGTAACCACGAGGAAGTCTTTCCCTAACTTTAACCCTACAAAGCCTCAACCATTAAATCATTGACAGAAAATTCCAGATCTTTGAAACTGGAGCCTTTATTAGTCCTTCTGATCAACCACCCAAAAAAATTTAAAATAACAATTTCCATGTACAGTATGAGTTTCAATTTTGTATCATATTTGATACATCGGGTCTCAATGCTCAAACATTATTGTTAAAAAACAAAAAAACATCATGTAACACAAACATGTCTAACAAATTGCTAATTCATTTTCAAAACTGGTAAAGTTCTGCCTCCTTCCTCATTAATGACAGTCTTGGAAAGGTCTTGGAAAGGCCTCTGGTGAACAAATTCCACCCCATGGTGGATTATCTGTGTATTGTATGTATCTAATTGTATACATCAGGTTTTTGAAGAAAAAAAAATATCACACTAATCATGTAGAGGGCTTCAAAACTCAAGTATCAAATATAATGCCTTTGGCGTTAAATGGTTAACTAAACTGCAAATGTTGATGTTTGTTATGAACATAATGTGTTGTACAAAATGTAGCCTGATGCTGAGAGCAATATTTTATGATTCTGATGGCAGCATTATTATTTCCCTTTTGTGTTAGCAAGGAAATGCTTAGTTTGTTGCAACAAAAAATAATTTGCCAGTGAAGGATGTACAACTTTTCTGCTTTCCCCAAGAAAAAGTAGGAAGAGGGTTTGGAATGAACAGTGGATTTGAAGTTATTTGGTGTGGACTGGATATGAATTTAGAGCCAATATCAGACTGTGTATAAATCCCCATCAAGCATGCTAGAATTAGTGCTGCAAATTGGAGCAATAAAGCGATGAAATGATAGATACTGTCAAGCAATATGTTAAATTCAGAACCAACAAAACAAGAAATAACATAAATAGGAGGAATTCTTTGGTTTGTTTGTCCTACATTGTGGCTTTGAAAAGCTGTCCAAATGTAAGCTGTACAAACTACCTATGGATTGAATGGCCCAGGTCAGTGAAGCCTGACCCAATGACTGAGCCTCTGTTAAAGACCTCACCATGTTAAGTTGTGGGAGATCATGTAATGCAATGCCTGTGATTTTACAGCACATCTTTACTCTGCTTTACAGTCAGTTCCTATTTCTAAAAGACCATGACCCAAACCAGCAATTAAAAGAAAAGTGAGAGCTAACTGAATAAAACAGGTCTGAAATATTTTAAGTAATTGTGTGAGTGTTTTCAGAGCCAATGACGAAAATGTCATTTGTGCCCCATCTTCCCAAGGTGAAGACTCCTTCGAGGGCCATATCCAAACCACCGTTTGAGGCCTGAGATATTTTTAATGATTTCAAGTAAAAATGTGCTGTAGATTTTGAGTTCTGCCCTGGACACTCAGATCTGACTCCAATATCCTCACAGGCACACGGGCCATAATTATTAATATTATATTCAATTTCTGCAGTCAGATCCCTAAGCCCTGAAATCTTTCCCTGAACCTTAGGTGCTTTAGGTGATTAAACATACCCACAGAAAGTTGGAAAAATAACTGTGCTATTATCAAAAGTAGATATTGTAAATTGAATTGGCAAATATTTTACCAAAAGGAACAGTTTACCTCTAGTATCAGGATTAACATTTTTGGCAAACATGCGGATGGAATTTGCTGTTACAATTTGGTCGTACATGAATAAAATGTCCCAGAAAAAGGCTTTCAGCAACAGCCTAGAAGCCTTGTGTCTTAGGTTAAAATATTTCCATCTGCAGGGAGCTGAGGAGAGAGATAAGAACAAATGGAGAGAGACGGGGAGAGGGAGACACAGAGATAAAAACAGAGGGAGACAGCGTGAGGGCCGAGACATCTGCTCAGGTAATGACGATGCTGTGGGGGAGGAACATAATAAGATATGAAGGTCACGTTTGCTACCATGGAGTCTCCATCTGTCCCCTGGGGTTAGCGGGGTGAGCCATGGATGACAGTGGGTCTGGAGGGGGCTGGTGGGCTGTGGGGAGAGTTGTAACAGACTTGGCGACGATGTTTGCCAGCTCAATTTTTATCCCAGAGGCCAAGCACACAGTAAATGAGGTGTGCTTGTTATAAAAGCAGTCTGTGGGCTTACCACACCAAACTTACAGTTGGGATCAGGTGTAGTTTGTATCGATTTGCCCTCTTAGGTGAACTGTGCAATACACTGTCTTAAAGAGGATCACGTCCGTGTGGTTGTGTGCGTGTTGTGTTCCCTGTGTTAGTTTAGGACACAGGGGGGTAGAGACATTTCATGACACTCGGGATATTGGAGGTATGCTCAGGGATGTGGGCTTTTTAAACCAGTGGTACACAAAAGAAGAACCTAAACAGCAAAATGTGTTACACCAAATATCCAGAAAATTACAGGAAATTACTCCAGATCTCTGCACTAGTTGTCCGTTAAAGCAAAAATCGATTTCAAAATCCTGCTCCTGGTTTTCAAAGCACTACACGGCCTTGCACCTCAGCACGTCACAGATATGCTCATCATTTACACCCCAGCAAGAACACTTCGCTCAACAGGCAGTGACAACTTACTCGTCCCTCACACCAGATCCAAGAAAGGGGAGGCAGCTTTTAGTGTATATGCCCCACAAAAATGGAACACCCTGCCTGATACAGTTAGACAAGCCACAGGAGTAGCCATTTTTAAAAGTTCATTAAAAACTTACCTTTTTTCGACAGCGTTCTGTTGAGTAGTGCGTGTGTGTAGTTGTGTGGGTATGTGCACATGTACGAGTTGAAGTGGGTGTACTTATGATTGTTTACTTGGATTTGCATTCTCTGTTTTATGAATGTTTTTTTTTTTACTGTACCTATATTATATACCTGTTGTGAAGCGCATTGAGTCTGCATTGTGCATGAAAAACACTTTATAAAAAAAAAGTGGAATTGAATTAAATTGAAATAATCATCATCATCATCATCATCATCATCATCATCATCATCATCATCATCATCATGTCCAATAGCAAGAATTCATAATGTAATTCATCTGTGGACCTTGATCGTTTTTTCCCTTGGTGGCTGCCTTGGTTCCTGTTTTTGTCTGTTTGTGTGCACTGTGTGTTGTTGCTTATTTTTCTGTTTGTATGTCTTACTTCAGCTATCATATTATGTTATTTGTAAGCTCTATTTTTTTTTTTTTTTTTTTTACCTGCCTATGTGACTCGAGATGGAAATTAGCCGTGTGGCTATAATTTCTCGTGTTTACGTGTAAATGTTCATTAATACGAACTAACCCATTTTAAAAACAAATAAATCATTCATTCATTCATTCATTCATTCATTCATTCATATTACAAGATAAAGCTATTACAGCATACGATGAAACTTTATGGACCCAAATGCATAGCCAGAGGTTTTTGACAAATGTGTTAAAAAAAGAGACAAAATACAACTGTAATTTTCCATTTTCATGGTTTAAGCAATAAGAAGTAATAGAAAAATAGATAAAATGTCTAGAAGTTTCACATAAATGGCTATGAAAGCACATAATAAATATGCAGTTTGGTTGCACGAACAAATCCCATGCATGCTCACACCTCGTCTCATAAACAGATAATAACATCCTGGATAATCAAGTGCCCTGCTAGAGACAAACAGCAATCATCACCCTTGGATTTGGGCTGTCACACTAATACAAGTTTTGGTGATGGCTAATTGTCATGCAAATTATTACGATTAACAGTATCTTTTTCTGTTCATTTTATGTCACCAATATGGTAATAAATAAAAAAAATTACAAAAATGTAAAGGTTTAGATATACGAAGGTAGTCAAATGAAAAGATCTCAAACAATGTAAAATGCTGCCGAAATAGTGGAAAAAATATGGGACTGTGATAATATGTGGGACAAGCCTCAACCTGGATTCACAGCCATAAGGCAGCTAACACCCACTGGAGGTGATGGTGGTCATTCTGCACAATACCAGTGGTTTTCAGAGGCATCCCAAATGCAGAACTCTGTCACTCCTATTGTTACACTTTAAGTCTATTTTTGGCTGAGGATGGATCAAGATGCACAATGTTAGAACTTTAGATGTGCCTCCTACTCTCCTCTCTAAGAAGGTCTGTCAGCTGGTCTCCATTACATTTTAAACATGATATCTCAGGAACAGCTTGACAGAATGCCTTAAAATTTCAGGTCAAGGTTGCTGTGATTTCATTTCTGTCCATTCTTATGAATAAGATATCCCAGGAACACCTCCAGGGAATTTGGCACAAATTCCCCTACCTGTCTGAGAACACTAGAGTGGCCAGAACCTCCTGAAAAACAGTCCAGACAAAAAAGTAAAGTTCTTATTTCCAGACCACTTGAAATATTTATAATTCTTCTGTGACACACAAAAAAAAAACAACTATTGTGCACAGATTTAAAACCACTGAATGATGTAACTAGAAAAGCACTTGGAGAGTGCAGACCTCCGCCAAGGTAGTGTTTGTATTTTTTATTTTTTTAAGGTAGTGTTTGTACTTTTTTTTTTTTAGGTAGTGTTTGTATTTTTTATTTTTTTAAGGTAGTGTTTGTACTTTTTTTTTTTTTAGGTAGTGTTTGAATTTTTTTTAAGGCAGTGTTTTGTTTTTTTTTAAGGTAGTGTTTGATTTTTTTTTTTTAAGGTAGTGTTTGATTTTTATTTTTTTTTTAAGGTAGTGTTTGTACTTTCCTCCACTAGACGGCGGTGAATGACCTCATATGCGACTCTGTGCCACCATGCCCTATCTCACAATGATAAAGAATCCTTTAAAAAGTTCCTGGATCCAGACGGTGATTCCAAACACCTCCAAAATTTAATCATTTCTTCCTTGACCCAGAGTGGACATACCCTGAAAATTTCCTCAAAATCCGTACATAACTTTTTGAGCTAACAATCAAAGTCGGATGGTAACAAACAAACAAACAAACGCACAGTAAAATATAACCTCCTTGGCGGAGGTAATGATTGCTTTGTCAGATAAAACAATGAAACACAAAATGTCTGAACGTTTTTGTTGTACTCAATTTTCTATATTTTGATGATGTTGGTTGTTCATCTCCATAATGGTTTTGAATGCTCTATCTATAGTTTTCTGAATTTCTCCCCCATTTGGTGAATGTGTCAAGTTCTGTACAGTAAGAATGTTTGAACTCAGTTCTATTATTGTGTCCATCCCCAAATGAATTTTTCTCTCTATTTAACCTTTTCTTAAGTGATTTATCAGCCTTTATAATAATATTATGTTCTGTATTTTGCATTTTTCACAGTAAATCATGTATTTTCCTATATTTAATTTCCTACATTTCATTTAAATCTTTAATAAAATGTACAGTAAATGCAAAAGTTATTATATCAAAACAGAGAAAACTTAAGAAAAAGTGTCTTTTTTTTTTTTTTTGTGAAGATATCATTAATTGAACATAAACCAAGTGTCTCCACTACCATTTATCAAGCTGCAAGGGTTTTACTGGTGAATCAATGTTGTGGAAGATGACGGTGTTTCTGTGTTCACGACAGAGCCTCTGAATGTCCTATCTGACAACCATGAAAAGATGACAAACTCATTTTACACTAATTACTTACATGAATTGATAAGATTAGTTTTTGGTTACTGGTTGTTGTATGGGTTGTTATGGGTTAAATCCACAAAGAAACACCGCTTTTTTCCCCTGTATTTCATTCTCAACATAAGTAATGATTTAGCATTTATCATGATAATAGTAATGTAGGCATTTAGGTTAAAGTTATTATTGCCTGTTTGTCTTGAAGTGATTAATTCAAATTATACTGGTTAAATCCAACTATTTGTAGACTTCCTCTTAAGCTGTTAAAACGGATCAGTAATTATCAATATCAATATGAAACGTGCTATCATGAAGCATGATACTGTTACTCTATATTATACATTTTGGTAAACATATCACCCAATGCAGATCCAGTAACAGCAATAGAAATATAAAACTACAGAAAAAAAAACCCATCTATGACAGGTACAGTCAACATAGACCTTCATCTACTGGCTCGGTACTTACATAGAACGGCTCATTAGTTCATATTTCATCGCAGTTTGGGATTTTTGTGCCATATTATGCATTCATCTAATGAAGTGTTTTGATTTGTCTGGTTTTCCACAGTCGCACATTCCACTGTTGTTCTACCGCAAAAGACATTTTTATGCATGTCACAAAGTCCTCCACTGTACGAGCCAATATGATTCTTCTTTTCCTTTATATTTGCTTTATCTGCGGCCCTTGCAATGTTCATCTATCTGTTACACTATCTGAATTCATGTCCATTCAGGTCACACAACACTGTGCAGGTGTTTACGCTCTGCGCTCAAGCCCCTGTTATTTTTTGTCACCGCCAGAATAAGCTTCTGACACGGAAAATAACAGCTTTGTTCCCTTCTCTGTCTGAAACACAAGGTGATGACCTCCCACCAGAATGTAAAGTCATCTTTTTTTTTCTCTTTAAATGTTCGGGGGGATGAATCACTACAAAAAAAAGAAGAAGGGGGGGTTCAGGGGCCTGTGCTATTGATTCAGTTTCTATGACCACAAATACTTTAAAGCATAATAAGCCTATGCTTCAAGTCCCTATAACCTTTCAAGGCTTGAAATGGCCTTGTCGTTACCTACAAATCACAGCTCTCCCCTCCCTTCTCTGAAGCGATATGTCAGTGACCACAGGGGATGGGGGGGGGGGGGGACAGAAGGCAACAGACACAAGCAAGCCGCTGAAAAATGTAATGGTTTTTGTTGAGGATTTAGCTTGTAGTATAGCAGTGTGGGAGTATCACTCATGTTTCAGATTTAGCAGATCCTCTCGGGAGATGGTGAATATTAAAGGGCTTTGTACGAGCCTTTCTCATGAAGGCTCTTGACAGGAGATTTGTTTATGACCTTCAAAAAAGGAAGAGGAAGTCAATGATAGCTCTGCCTCTTTTGCATCTCAAGGCAATCTCTACAGTAGAAAAAAAAAAAAAAAAAAGCTCCAGTTTCAATTGCATTTACTGTTGTCATCAGAAAAGTGCCGCTCTTCTGCTGCTACTTAAAATGTGTCTGAATGTAACAAGGCAATATCTGTCTGCGAAAAGAAAGTTAGAGGGAAGAAGACCTAGTTAAATTGTTTGCTTCAAAGTACCCAATACTGGACACGTTGCATTTCAGAGCCAGGGAAGATATGGAAGTGAAAGCCGTAGGAATGCTGACAGAAAAATATTAAACTGACACTTTCTTCAAATTCATTCATTAAATTATTGCTGACCATGAACGCTGCTTCAACTTCTGGCACTTTCATGCTTCCGTTTCGCCAAAAATTTGAGTCAAAGCCGTCAACATAAACAGTACCAAAACAGTCAGAATATAAAGAACTGAGAGAACTTTGTAAAAAAATAAATAAATAAATAAATAACTAGCAGACTTTACAATATTCCAGACAAAAGAATAAAGACAGTGACACACGACAGATTTTGCACTTGAAAATAAATATTTCTAAGCCACCTGTCTTTACAGAAAGGATTCTAATGGAGAGCTTTGTGTTCCCTCCAGAAATAGATAGGGATAATTGCCGGAGAGATCAGGAAAGTGTGAGAATATATCAACCTGTCAGTTTAAGCTTTCTGTGGCATGTTACGTGTTCACTACCTGCAACTGCTTCTGTGTAAGTGAGAATTCAAAACCAGAAGTAATATGTGAATCTCGGTCCCCGTTCATTAAACATAATCCTGCAGAGCCCTAAAACAGAGCCAAGCACGACACAACTCGGCTCTTCAGAAATGGTGTAAACGAAAACCTTACACCAGCTGAATTCGCTGTGAGTGACTGTTCAGATGCAAGTTTAACACTCTGTGATGCTTGTTCATCCTAAGCGAGGTAGACGAGCACAGTACACCATAAACACTGAAGAATACACAGGCTTTAGTGTGTTAAAAAAAAAAAAAGTGTGATAGCACACTTCATTTTTACATAACAGACAAACACTGATTAGCTCTGCTTTACGCATGCTAAGAGAGAATGCTGCTTTCTCTCGATGTGCCACTGGGAGGTTTATTTTTTCTTCAGCAGCTTACAGTCTATCACCTTAGTTGCTCTTATAACAAACCACAATTGCCAAGGCACACCATGTTCATCATTCAGTGGCATTAAGTGGCAGTAAAAAAAGCTATTTCCATCTTCTATTTTTACAGGGCAACAGTAATATAAATACACTTGCAGTTCTAAAACTCATCATAGTCAAAAACAGAGAAGGCTTACCCCAGATGTAACTGGTCATGGCCTTTTACACCAGCTAAACTATTTGTGCCTTAAAGCTGCAGGAGCTGAACAAATACTAGAAACTTAAAATATATACAAATGATTTGGCATCATTTAATGTTGTTTATTGAAAAGCCATGAGCCATGTTTCCAGATCTCTGTGTTGAGCAATACAATTACATCCAGGTCTTGTCTGACTGAGGTTCTGTCCCCACGGAGACAAGGATTTATTACCCTGCCCCCTAAAGGGGAGGCAAGGGGTA
Organism: Ostorhinchus rueppellii; assembly: GCA_030068375.1. Lineage (NCBI taxonomy): Eukaryota > Metazoa > Chordata > Actinopteri > Kurtiformes > Apogonidae > Ostorhinchus > Ostorhinchus rueppellii. Next base: position 22,490,065 of record JAQQZY010000016.1, on the reverse strand, counting down.
TTGTTTTTGGTTCAATTTGTTTGTTTGTTTCTTAACATTTTAGCAGCAAACTATAGGTTTAAGTCATACCAAATTGGGTTTATAGATTGCCAGTGACCCAGAATACATGTGGTTACATTTTGGGAAAATAGATCAAAGTTTTAATTTTTTTTAAATGAATTTTTAAAGCTTTTTTCCTCCCAATTACTTTAAAGGGCAAAATTTCACATGTCTATAAAAACATACATTTTATTTCAAACTAGAAAAACACTCGGAGAGTGCAGACCTCCGCCAAGCTTATTGTGACTCCCATCCAACAGTCGTACTTTTGTAATGTTCCATATGCCCTGTCGTTGAATCAAATGTATCATTTATAGACAATACCTGTAATCTGATTACAGTAGTAGT
>JAQQZY010000016.1:22477060-22489578 GCA_030068375.1 Ostorhinchus rueppellii | reverse complement strand
GTTCATGAACATCCATTAGTAATCACCTGAAATATTGCCGATCAAACTTTTATGCTCCATTTACCGCAATGTTAACGGAAATTTCAAAGTGATCCAGAATGCAGGATTTCTTCCAGATCATCCTCAAAATGGAATCAGTTCTTCCTTGTGCCATTTCCAACAGTTCCTGAAAATTTCATCAAAATCCGTCCATAATGTTTTAAGTTCTGCTGCTAACAAACACAGTCGGATGGTAACAAACACAGTAAATGGTGTTACTGTGGTAACACAGTAAAACATAACCTCCTTGGCGGAGGTAATTAGTTCAAACATGGCACATATATACAGTAGAGGCAGTTGATATGCTGACATCAACACATGCATAGACATGATGACATCAGCTGGATCGATGTCAAAATAAGCTACAATGAGGGGTGGGGTTTGTTGTACCTGGTATCACTTATGTGGGGGTTTCATCCATACAGTGCCAACATTTTGGAAGCACAAATTTTAAAACAGGGTCCCACAGTGGTGAAATCACCTCTGCATTTCCATGTTTACAAACTACACACACTTCTTCTGAAACAATGATGTCATAGCTCCACCTCTCCCTTCACCTGTATGCACCACAGTGACTCCTCCTATCTTGTTCACGCATTCATATTCACCTTCTTCTTCTTTTTCTTGTGTTTGTTTACGTCACACATGTTGTATGTACACGCTCTATATTGTCTTCTCTGTTTTTTGGTGTATTCTTTGTGGTAGTCTTATAGGCCTGGTATATATGCTATGCTGTTTTCACAGGTTTTGTGTCAAAAACAAATATATAGTTTTCATCTCTATGTAGAAAAGGCTTGAATCTGAAAGTGAATGGTAATTATGGTTGTCCGTCATGCATTTTACCCTCCTACTATCTGAAAGCAACTGATCATCTAAGCATTATAGTGTAGATTTTCTACAGCCAGAAGACTATTTACAGAAGCCGCCTGTACTGTCACATCAGGTACAATTTGCTGAAAGGTAATTATGGAAGTTCTGCCCAGTGATGTTGAAAACTATCAAGCACTGTAGCTTCATCCCTAGATAAATGACATTTGCACATCAGTAAAATAAATAAATAAATAAATAAATAAATAAATAAATAATAATTAGAAATATACTACCATTATATGTACTATCACTTTTAGACACGGAGTCCAGTTTGACAGAAGGACATTACCATCGTCACATCGCCTGCTTGTAACATATCAGACTGTGTATTCAGATGAAGGATGAACAAAAGGAGGAGATCAACACTGGATGAGGATGGCTCACAGAGAAGGAAAGCAGCAGTGTGGAAACTGGAACCAGCCTGGGCAGGTTCCTCCAGAGTGGTCTGACAGTCAGATCCTCTCTGTTCCAGTGTCAAGACCCAAGAAATGAAACAAAACAAATATCATTGTCACTCCATGAATCCACTATGTTTTAAACTGCAAATGATTACAGCTAAGTGAATGATTAATACATCATTTATGCAAGGTCTGTGTGTGTTGTATGATGGATTAAAAAAAAAAAAAAGAATACAGATTTGGTGTGCAAAGGCCCAAACACTAAAGCTCTGTCTGCTGGGTCCAATATTAACACCCACTATGAGCCAAATGAGGGTAAATTTTGGTTTTGCCAGATAAATACATTTGGAGCCCCCTGTCAAGCAGCTGCTGTTTATCATGTCACTACAGGCTACAGTTAGCTAGCGCTCAGATATTTGTGCCTCCAAGTAGCTGAAAAAAAATATATCCTATGAGCCACAATTAGAGAGTTCAGCGGAATTCAAGCACACAGAAATAAGCTAATCTTCTGCAGAAGATATAGTTGTTACACACAATATCTATATTGTTGTAACTTGTGCTGTGTCAGCATAGACCTATGCAATCAGTTGCATAACGAAACATTATGAAAAAAAGGTGTGTAAACTGCAACAGCGCATCATAAACATTATTAGGTAGAGATTATGAAACATACAAATGCAAATAGGAATAATCATAACAAGTGGTTCCAGGTACAACAAACCCCGCCCCTTAAATATATTGTAGCTTATTTTGGCATCGATTTAGCTGATGTCATCACTTCTATGCATGTGCTGATGTCAGCATATGATTTGCCTCTATATATGTGACAAGTATTAAGTAAATTTAAATTAAATTTATATTTTCAGACATTTTAAATTTCACTCATTATAAGTAAATGGAGCAGGAAAAAAAGGAATTAAGAAATTCATAAAAAATGTAAACTTTGACCTAATTTTCTCAATATGTAATTACATGTATTCGTGGTCACTGGCAATCTATAAAGCCAATCTGGTATGAATTCAGCCGGTAGTTTTGCTGCTGGAATGTTAACAAACAAAGAAGTAAACAAACAAGCAAACCAAACCAAAAAAAATATCCCTTGCCTCCCCTTTGGTGGTGGGGTAATAATGTCCTGAATTGGCATTTTTTGATGAAGTTGACATAAAGTTGCCTGTTCTTGTTTGATTATTAGTATCAACTGTCAAATGTAGATTGTATTAGAGCTGCACACATTAAATTCATCTTAAACATAATGTTAAGCTGTACAATCACAGAAAGCGGCAATTTAATAAAAATGTATATTTATTCTCTGTGTGGAAATTGTTTCTTATTAAAATCCATAATAAAGAAATGGCCAGTCAGTGTTAGGCAAAGAAGCTTGTGCAGTGAATGGCCGCTTGAAAATCCAGTGTGTAAACAAGGTGAAATGGATGCCGACAAGGAGGCCAAAGAAAAAAACACAGCCTCTTTTGTATGGTGATACGCTGGATTCAGTGACACTGACCTTGATAACCAAGCAAGTAAACTCATGTCACTGTTTGTTTATCGCAACGGAAAAACACTCGTTAGTCCACAGCAATTGCAGTGTGACTTATTTCCAGCCCTAGTTTGTAAATCATTATAAATGACCAAGTGATGTCGAGGTAATCTATCATGGAGAAATCAGAACAGCTGACATATTTCACTACTCATCTTCAAAGTCGTCTCACCTTTCAATGCAATGCCCCACACCACTGACTATTTTACAGCGGACTTCACATGTAGGCCTCCTAAATACTGTAGGTGTAAGACTTAAATCATAACTTATGGTCATGATGTAAACTATTCTAAATTTTCTTCAGGTTAGGTGCTGTGGTTATAGTTCAGGCATCATGAGATTTATAGGCCCTGTCTTATGAAATTACATGTCATTTGACTAAAAACTCTTTTTTTCAATTTTTTTTTTCAACCATTCCCTAAGTTTGTGAAACACTTTGATGCATGGCATGGGGTCTGAGGTCCTAACTATCACATCTTCAAATCAGAATCTATAATTTTCACATAACTTTAGAAAATTGCCACATCTTGGTTCAAATCTGGGAAAAGTTAGGATAAATACTAAACAAGCACAAACCTTAAAAACAAAACTTGTAAAAGAAATCTCCAAAAAGTCACTTAGTTCACTTTTAAACTCTTTATATTGATTTTATATTCAAAATGGATGCACCTAAAATGGTTTGGGTGCTCCTTAGCTTCATAAAGATAAGGGAAAGCCCTGGTATTTCAGATGTTAAAATGTTTCAAAATTTCAAGATGTTAGTAGAACATAAATGCCATTACAAGAAACTATATCCAAACTAGGCTGTTTGAACCTACACATAGCTGGTTCATTCCAGTGCAGATTTTTAATGATACTAATCATTTTTTAGCAGCACTAAAGATAGTCAATACAGCTATTTAATAAAGACAAATGTCTCCTCCTATATAACCCTATTACAGTTTGCTGATCCATCTTCATTTGTAATAAATGAGAAAAGGACAACTCCCAACTTGAGTGTCTTTGGAAATTAGTCTACCCCCTAAAATGAGTAAAAGTCCAAAATGGATACTGCTCAACAATTAAACAAGGCCCAGGGGGGGTTGTCTTTGTTTATCCTTAGACAAGGGGCACCAGGGTTTAAATAAATGTGTTGGAGCTACTTTGATTAACATATAAAAATGTTTGTCGGCTAAAAAAACAACTCTTAAAGTGTAAAATAGGTGTCTAAATACCACTCCAAATACTCCACAAGCATGTTAGTCCATGAAATATTCCACATTTGTGTTAATGTTGCATCTCCACATTGTTAGAAAACACAAACTGGTATTGTTTCTTAGCATATGGCTTCTGGATTTCATAGTGTCTAATCACTGCATTATAGCTTTCCAATGGGTGTTAAAAGTGTCATTGTGGCCCATAAAAGTTATTGGATGATTTCAGAGTGCTCAAATCTCTATGCTAGAGCAAAATCCACCCAGGTTTGCTCACAGACATACACACCTCGCACTACAGGGACAGCAATATGATAGAGAAAATATATGTAAGCGTTGTAGTTTTTCACTTTTTTTCCTTTGGTACCCCACTTATCTGGGCTATTTAGTGGGTTGAGATTTCACTTTGCTCACAGAGCAGAAAATGATGGTTCTAGTCAATAACAATGCAAAAGGGAGAGGGAATAACAGGGTAAGATTAAGCAGCATGAGGGATATGGAAGCCCCCTCCCTTTGCTGTTTTCTACCTAACCTACATAGTTCTGGCAGCATGTGGGAATCCAGACTCGAACTGTCCACGTATGTTACTAAACAAAACACAAACTTAACTTCAGTCTGTCCCTTGGCACCAAATTATTCCTGAGCATAAATGCACTTCCGCATTGATACGGAGGCGCTCAATATAGCTAAATAAAGTGGGCATAAATTTCGTTTCTAGCAGTTATTTCATTATACCTGTCACATCATGCTACATTAGCTGCTAAAGCTAACGTTAATTAAACTCAAAGACGACAAATAACTCGACTCACCACGGAGTTCTTCATAGTGGATTTAACGGTGAAGCCTTTAGTTTTGACCTCCCTCACACACCTCTGCATGACTCCACACTTCAACTTCAAAACAAGTCAATGTATGTGACTCTCAAAACGTGTTGCTCGTTGTGTTAATAGTGGTTGCTAAGCGAGGAATGAGACGCTTGGATCTTGTTGCTAAGGGGAAGTGTGCGCGTGTGTAACCCTGTTACTACGGGAACTCAGCTGAAAACATGCTATAGTGTCGTGGCTAACCCTTAGCATGTCCACAATGAGCACGAATTAATTTTATTTTTCTCATTGTTTTTGTTCGGAATGATGAGCTACATTATTGAATTTTACTGAGCAAAAACAACAAATAATTTAGCAGAGGGTAAAATATTTTCATTGAAGTACAATAAATAATAAATACAATGCAATAAATAATAAATAACTAACAATAAACTAGCTATTTCAGTAGCACAGTTTTGGATATAATAATAATAATAATACTATGAAATATTTTATTGAATTGATGTGTGATCACAGGAACACAAATCTCACTCCATGCTGAACTCATATGTTACAGCATTATCTTAATATGGCAGTTTATTGTGGTATATAATAATTTAGTAGTTTATATTAATTTATTTACCTATCCATCCCTGAATTTTCCAAACAAATGAATCCTAATGAAGGTTGTAAGGGGGTGGCAGAGCGTATCCTTGCTACCTATGGGTGAAGGTGGGGAACACCCTGGACATGATGCCAGTTTACCCCAGGGCACATGTATTTATTTATGAATCGATGAATAATTGAGGGTTTTTTTGAGTTATCTTTACAGGGTAACATAGTTGATAGGTATATTTGACATTTTTGCGGTTTTCAGGCCTAAAATCAACATAACCATAACACCACATGACATTTTTACAAAAGATTCTCCTAAATATCATATATACAACTGAGTATAATTGAAATTGAAAGTTATTTAAATAGATATTGTAATAACACTGTTGACAAGGGTTCAATAAATACACACTTGACTCACACACTGACCATTAACTCTTTCATGCATACTGGTCACAACAGTGGACTGCTGTTCTACAGTTGTTTTTTTTCTATATTTATGGGTTTTGCTGTTTTAGTTCCATGTCAGCCAACACAGTGGACACTTATGCATCATCCTTCACAACATTATTGTAAATTTGCTCTTCTCGATAAACCTGATCTGTAGTAACATGTTTAAGTATAAAACAATTCCTTGTTATTATTATTAGACTGTAATTAACAAGGTTTTTTTTAACAAAAGGGTGGGTTCTTTTTGCATATTATCACAAAGTGAATAACAACTAGTATTAGAGTATGTTAAAATGGGCAAAAAATGTTAAAAATGTTTTTATTTCATAGTTTTCACACAGTATATCAGTAAATACATGTTTCTTTGCTACAACAATTACACGCATGGTGTCCAGCTGAGTGAACATTTTTGGAACTCCATGAAAAATAAGTTTTTGGGGGTTTTTGTCACGTCTGTAGACAGAGGTTAGTCTGTTTTCTGTTTTTGTGTGGTCTCTTCCTGTTTTATTTTGGTTATTTCCTCCTGTGTCATGTTTGGCGTCTTTACTTCCGGCTTTTCATTATCACCTACACCTGTCTTCGCAGCTGTTTTTCATAGTCATTTGTGTTTCCCCTCCCCTTTGTGTGTGTATTTAAGTTCTGTTCATCCGTACCACTAGTGCGAGTTCGTCACCCTTCCTGTGTACAACTAGCGTTTATTTCCATGTGTGTTTCGACCTTTTCTTACTGACCCCGAGTTGCCTGCCTCAGAACCTTGTGACCATTTGCCTGTTTTTTGGACCTCCGAGCCTGCACGTTCCATGTTTGGAATCGTTGCTTTCTGGACAGACCTGATATTTGGACTTCGCCTCATTTTCCGGTATTTGCCTCAGCCTCACCCTTATCTGTACTTCTGCCCTCGGTTGTACTCTTTTGTATTTTTGACCCGTTTTCTGTCCTTCGACCTGGAGCCTGATAAATCCCTTCGTACCACGCCAGAGATTCTGATCACCCGGTTAATGAACCCCAGCCTGTCCCCAGACCACGAGCCTGGATTCTCCCCTTCGGATCCAGCAGAGACCCAGATCCAATTTATTACCAATTGTTTAAATAAATTGTATCTAACCCCTTATTCTGATCTCCCGAGTCCATCTCTGTATTTGAGTCCTCTCGCGGAGTACAGTTCTGACAGTTTTTTTTTTTCTTTTCTCTTTGCTTTGTTTTTTAATTGCATTGTTTTTTTTAATGCCTTAAGAGGAATAAAAACAGTCAGGAAAAAGTCTTGATTAAAGTTCTCATAATTCATGCATGAAAGGGTTTAATAACTAAGAATGAGGACATGTTTTGGAGTCTTGCCAATCTTTTCTTCAGGCATGACCTAATGTGGAACAGGTCATGTGATTTGGAATTAACACACTTTTTTGAGCAGTGTTTTTACAATGGCTAACTTAGTTGAACGTGGTTCCTTAGACACAGATATAATTTGTTATTTTCCATGTATTTCCAAAAAAATTAAAAAAATAACTATCATACTTATCACTTTATAACTTAATAAAAAAAGAACACAATCAAAATCATTTTCCGTATAAGCTCATTGTATTATTGTTTAGCTAATTCGAAGGTGATTGTTTTTAAATTTGGGTGGTTTTTCAGTTGACATTTCAGTATATCTGGTCATTTATTCATTATTTATTAATCATTTATTAATAGGTGATTGTTTCTGGAATTAAATAATTATGGAATTTTAAAAACATGATTGTAATGTGCATAAAAACATTAGATTTTTTTTTTCAACTTTAAAAAAAGATGTACGCAAGATATATCCCATGGACTTCAAAAGTCCTTCAATTACATATTGCCACATGCGATATATTTAAGTAATTCATGTAGGTGAGTCAAACATCCCTCTTTCCTGTTTGTCTCAGTTGTCAAAAATCCCCCCAGCCTCTCTTTTTGTTTCCTCTCTTCCCTTTCAGGAACCATAAGGACAAGGAGCCCAAAGCTTCGGAGACGTCTCCATCATGAGTCTTTCCCCAGGTTCTTCTGCATCCATGTCATCCATTGTTCATTCATCCTTCCCAGGTCGTCCCTCCCCATCCCTTCACCTGAACCCGTTATGTAAATAAAGCATTTCTCATGATATAATGGTCTAATCTTTGTTAGTGACTCTACTTTACTCTGTTTCAAACACCATTCTATAATTTTATTCAAGGTTGGTAATTCTGTTCTTTAACATCAGCAAACAAACTATTTCATTATGATCCAAAGTCCAACAAAATGGGCAGATCCTGCATTTATTTATTTATTTGATGATAGGACCCAAAGTGCTGTTCCAATTTTAACTACAGCACGGAGATATCATTATTACTGTTTTCCATGTCCCTTGTTGATAATAAAATATGCATTTGCACAAAATTACTGCATTTTCGATATCAATATTTTAATATGAGAGTCAGTCCAAGAACAGGAAACATTGGGATTGGTATCAGTATTGATTCACAGAACATAAATAGGTTGGATATCAATGACCAGTCGCAGACAACAGTTCTGGAACCCTTTTATCTTTAATTTCCCGGTTACCCTTCTGTGTCTTAGCTCTGTTACCCTCGTCCCCGCTTTAACTACCCTGGGACAGATCTGGGGAAATTGCATTTCCTTATTATGCACCTTATGCATGGAATAATTTGCAAACTGACCTAATATTAGACACATTCATATCCACTGACACATTTAAGGTCATCATAAAGAGCGTGGTGATAGAGGCATATGCTTGTTTTTCTTTACAGGCTTTTTATTGTGGATTTTTACATATATTCTTGCATTTTTATATGAGTTATGAGTCTGAATGGCTATTTTTTTTTAAATCTTAACAGAACTGTTAAAATAAAAGTCAAATAAGAAATGTTGCTTCAGGTTCAATTCTGTTAAGTTATTCTGACCAAAAATTATAGACCCCCCGTTAATAAACCGTAATCAGTCAAACGAATAATGTTCTTACTTTTGTTGGCAAGTAGTTTAGCCCATTGAACCAAACAATGAAATGACCTCCCACTAGATGACCGGTCTTTTTGCCCACTGCTGCATATGTTACCTCACTTATCTCGCTACCTCGGATACAGGAATTGATCGCACATTCAAACCATCATTATTGTCATGCAGCAGATCTTCATCCAGAGGTAAATACTTAATGACGCCCTTTGTCTGGCAGGTAGACCAGCCTGGGCACTGAATCATTCCAATTTAGGGATGTGGCACTTTTAATCTTCCAATATCGTTTTTGCCTCTGGAGACTTTCTTGGGTGAACTGGTGCAACTGTTATTAATCTTCAGTGCACAGGCAATTTCTCTAAAAGCCCCTATTTGTTTTTTATGGCTCCATTGAGAGGGGAGGGTATAGCAGCAGAGAGGGAGACTGTAAACAAGGTATGCAGGGAAGGCAAGTTATGTCCCTGTCAGCATTCAATGCTGGTCTCCCTCTCTTTCCCTCTCCCCCTCTTTGCTTCCCCTTGGAGGATTAAAAAGAGGAAGAGAGGAGTTTTCAGAAAGCAAACTGAGCAAACTGGAGCGTCAGCATGAATTCAGCCGGACTGAGAAATGATTGTTCAAACAGCACTGCACTATCTCACTCCTATATGGCAAGGAAGCTGATCTTTGTACATTTTGGAAACAGGCCTCGGGATGCACAAAATACAAAAAAAAAAAAAAAATCATTAATAATTTCTTGTTGCGTGATAACAAATCTGTGTCTCTGACTGTCTATGGTCAGTACATAAGGTTAATATTACTGTTTCTTGCATCTGCTTCAGTGCACGGCTGCTAAATTGTCTTACGGTGAAGATTCATTTGCATTTTCTATCTGTAATGATGTCCTGTTGATATCCAGACGATTTGACAGGTAGGAAAAGAACTGGGGAAAACTATATGTGTAACAGCATCGACTGGGACCACAATACACCAAGCTTTGATGTTTCAGTGTTATTTTTCTGTATCTACACCGTCTTCATCATCATGGTGTCCCTGGTTTGATCTCCAGCTCATTTGCTGGGCCACCTTCAGGCTTGGAAACCATTGTCCACTGTGAGGAAAAACAGCAATTATGATATCATTAGACCAGATTCTGGTTCCTACAAAGCAGTGGACCCAGAGGGGATCGGCAACAGAATACCAGCAGGAAAAAGATAGCAGCGACTTTGCAGCAGAGTCACTTTCCTACCAATTACTATGAAACAAGACAAACAGCCATTAGAATAGGCCATTAGGCTGTTGGGAGAGCAACCAGGGGCTTGTTGGGTTTAACAGTTTGTCAGGTTGTGAAAGTCACACAAAGGGTACAAGGTTTGTGAAAGAGACAGCATCTAAATGCCATCCAACGCAAAAACAAATCAGGAGCCTTGTATGACTGTTAACCTAGAATGAAATGTAACATTTATTCTCAGACAGAAATTCCACTGAAGGTTGAAGGAGCTATATGCTAAACTTCTGCTATAAAACATCTAAGAATCACAAGGTCTATGTTATGCTTCTTTTATGTCAAATGTTGCCACCAGAAAAATTTAATGTACCGTTTGTCCTCTTTCAATGGCTTAAACATACCCTAAGTTATCTTGTCCTTATAACTACACAACATAACATGAATAAAATACATTGTAAAGGGTCATTTGGTATGATATGTACATATTACGCGCATCTCCGTCTCATTTCTAAGCTAACAGTAGATTTTGCATGTTTTTGCTGTTATGGAGAAGAAGACGACAGGCATTGAAGAAATAAAACAAGCCACTCCGCAGTAAGCAGAAAACCCAGCCCACATAGAAAACATACAAATCAGCGCACGGGCTTTTATCATGGGTGTAGGCAAGCAAGATAGCTGTTAACTCAGGAATAGAGACAGCTAATGTCAACAAATGAGCAGCTCCCAGTGAAAAACAAGCTCAGAGATAAACTATGTGTAAGCACAAGCGCAGGGACGAATCACATGTTGAATTATCCTTTAAAATAAGACATTACCGCACCTGAAGTAAGGATTTCCTGCAGGTAAGAAAATATGTCAGGTCAATGCGGCACAATTTTTGCTTCAGAGATCAAGGTTTTTCTTTTTTGCTCTTGTAGTGGCTCAGAGTGGCAAGGGTGCATATCCTCTCTGTAATCACAGAAATTGCTGCTATGCATATGCAGCACAGCGGTGGAGTGGTTATCACAAGGCCACAATGCCTTCCATTTGAGACCCTGTGCCTGTGGACTTTCAAATCACAGCCTCATGTTTTTCCACCGTCTTCCAATAGCACGTAGACCTATACTGCCTGCCTTCTGCCAGATGCACAGCCAGACCATAACTCTGCATCTGAAAAGGGAGAGAAATGTGGCTGAATAGGCCCGGTAACTTGAGGTGATACGGGTTGATAATGAGTCCGTGTGTTCCAAAGTATGAGAATAATACCAAAAGGCACCAGACATGTAAATATGTTTATAGGCCTCAAGGATAAAATCAATTATTTTGGTGTGAATTTGACTGAATCCATGTTGGTTTATGATTAAAAACCCACAGGGTATCTTTAAGTAATTTGCACTCACCCTAGACAGGACTGAAGGACAAAGTGGTGCATTTATTATGGGGTGAGGGGGGTAAGATTGTGTTAGAAGACTGTGAAATAAATAGACTTTTACTGGGTATGACTATGACTAGCCCCTTACAGGTTGTTGAAACATTTTTGCTTCCTTAGATGCACAGTGTGAAGCAAATCTGTTGTGCGGCTGCAGACTGGTGAGATAAGTGTATGATGGGGATGACACGTGCTGCAATGAAAACTGAACACAAGTGGTCACCTGGATACCATGCAGACATGTGATAGACACGTGTTAAGACCATAAGCAAAGCCCTTAAAGCCATGTGTTTGTGCTCTTTTGATTTTAACTGTAGCTTTCACCAACATGAATGTGAGAAATAAAGTGGGAACAGTTTTTAGTTTTTAGTCTTGTACTGTCACTTCAGTATTTTAACCCATAAAGACCCTGCTTTAGTGACAGTTCCTAAATAATTCTCTATATTTAACCCTTCCTCGGTGATTTATCATCATTTATTGTAATATTATCTTCTTTAATTTGTTTTTTTTTTCTTGTGGAAATCAGGAATTTCCTTAAATTTCATTTGCTGATCATGTAAATGTTCATAAGTGCTCTGATTATAGTTGAGGGTAATTTTTTCAAAAACAGAGAAATCTGTAAAAAAAAAAAAAAAAAGTGACTTTTTCAGCAAAGATATGAATCACTGAATATAAAACAAGTGTCTCCATCCACTGTCATTTATCAGACTCTATGGGATTTATCAGTGCTGTAGACGATGACGGTGTTTTCACGGTCACCACGGAGCCTCTAAACAGTGAAATGGGTCACACCCTAGTGAGGATAAAGCAAAGATGAATGAATGAATGATAGGAGTGGTTAATTACCTCCGCCAAGGAGGTTATGTTTTTGCCGGCGTTTATCTGTCTGTCTGTCTGTTTGTCTGTGTACAAAATAACACAAAAAAAGTTATGGAGGGATTTCGATGAAATTTTCAGGATAGCTTGGGAATGATACAAGGTCCAACCGATTAGATTTTGGTGAAGATCAAACACTGCCGTGGCGGGGGGCGGGG
>JAQQZY010000016.1:22410910-22428469 GCA_030068375.1 Ostorhinchus rueppellii | reverse complement strand
GGAATTCACAAAGTGAGGAGTTGAAAAGTTGTACAACAATGTTTAAGTTTAAGCAAGTATTTAAAATGAGAAAAATTAAACATTATGAAGTTGAAAATTAATTCTTATAATTGTTGTTTTTGTTTCTTTCCCCTTTTGTTTGTTTTTTGGGTGTGGTGGTGTGTTGGTTGGTAGCTATGATACAAAACATATATGGTTAAATGGATATGATTTGTAGAAAGGGGCAGGAATAATAATACAATTTATCTTCTTCCTGCTCCTTTTCATTTATGAGATGTGTAAAATGAAGTGGAAAATGTGATGAATGAATTTATGTAAACCGTGAATCAAATAAATGAATGAATCTAAATCTTAGTACATGATTGGGAATTTATTACATTTTCAGGTGGGTCTTTTTCCCCCCAAAACTGATAATGTCAAACTTGACAGATAATGTACCCACCTGAAGATGTAATAAATTCCCAATAATGTAATAAGGTATTAAATTTTTGATAAAAATGTTATTACAATGTCAGTCAGGATATTTTATTACATTATTGGGTTTTATTATATTTTTGATTGAGTTAAGTGCAAATTGTATTACATTTCAGGCGTTATTAGATTTTCAGGAAATTATTACATTATAGGGTGTGACACGCCCCCAACGACTCGTTACATAGACAGAGCATTTTGATTGGTCCGACATACTTTGTGTTGGACCAATGATGGACTCCTACCGTGTGATGCTAGACCATAAACTCGGCAAGAATATTTTTTGCCGCTATGTGGTCTAGATTTCTAGGCTAGTAAAATAAAGGATTTCATTGTTCATTTAGTATAATATTAGGTCACTTTATGTCCTAATTAAAGGTCATTCAACATAGATTTCCTACCAATGATTGCTCCACTCGGGTGATTTCCAATGAAATTGAGATCAAATTGAGTACAGTGAAGACAGCTGAGTGTAGAAGGTCCGATCATTGGTTAATCTGTTTAGATTCCAGGGTAGCACCAGACCATGAAGACAAAAGAACAGATCAAGCAGCTCAGAGAAAAGGTTATTGGAAAGAATAAGTCAGGAGATGAGCACAAGTACAAATAAAAATCATAATGAATCCACTAGAATTCAGTCAAATCCATGATTAACTAGAAAAGCATTCGGAGAGCGCTGACCTCCGCCAAGGCAGTGTTCATACTTTCCTCCACTAGATGGGGCTGAATAACCTCATAGGTAGCTCAGTGCCCTCATGTCTTATCTTCCAATAATAAAGAAACCTTTAAAAAATTCCTGGATCCAGACAGTGATTCGGATCACCACCAAAATTTAATCGCTTCTTCTTCGTCCAATTTCCAACAATTCCTGAAGATTTCATCAAATCCGTTCAGAACTTTTCAAGTTACTTTGAACATAAACAAACAGACAAATGGATAAACGCTGGCAAAAACATAACCTCTTTGGTGGAGGTAATAAATGGAAGGAATATGTTGCATGTGTGAATCTGCATTCAGTACGTCATTCTCACAAATCGAGAGAACATAGGAAGGAGGCCACGAAGACATCTATGACTACTGTGAAGGAATTAAAAGCTTTAGCAACTGAGGTGGAGAGACTCGGTATATGACAACATCAACTGGAGGAAGGTTCTTTGTTCTGATGACACAAAAATGGAAGGTTTTTTTGCGTTATGTTTGGTTGCATCATGCCAAGGGGATGCTTCTCAGCAGGTATGTAATGTTAGAGGGTAAAATGGATGCAGTAAAGTATAGGGAAGTTCTGAAAGACATACCAATTCAGTCTGCGAGAAAACGACAGCATGGGAGAACATTTATTTTCCAGCAAAACAATTACCTGAAGCCTACAGACATTTTTAAAGCAGTGGTTCTTAACCTTTTTTGAAGTAACGCCCCTTTATGTCACCATGAGCCCCCTAGTGTGTGTGTGTGTGTGTGTGTGTGTGTGTGTGTGTGTGTGTGTGTGTGTGTGTGGAGGGGGGGGTTATAGCGCTCCATAGGTAGCCCCCCTTACCTCATTATTCGCCTCACTGTCACGTCCATCACCTGTCTGAAACAAGTTGTTGGGGGTAGTTAAAAATAAGTAACATAAGTAGCGCCCAGACCTCAATCCAATAGAAAATCGGTGGCTAGACTTGAAAAACGGCCATTCACACCCAGGCCCCATGCAAAATGACAGAGCTTGAGCAGTTTTCCAAAGAGAAATGGAGTAAAATTATAGTGTTCAGATATGCAGGCCTGATTGAGACTATTCACAGACTTGGTGCTGTGAATGGGGCCAAAGGGGCATCTACTGCTCACTGAGATCACTAATTTCACATCATACATTTCTAAGAATTAAATTTTCTTTGAAGAAGTTTGTTTCCACTTTTGTGAATTCTTGCCAAAAATCAAATTATATTGACCATGGCTCAAATTTTGAAAGCAGTAAAAGGGGAAACATTCAATGGGCTGATTACTTAAATTAAATTATTCTAGTAATTTTGCAAATCATTGTCTGTTTTAAGGCATGTTACAGCATATAGTATTGGTCTGGAATCAGAGTACATAGTAAATAAAGGAACCTTAAAATATAACTATGGGTTGGTTTGTACAGATATAGACTGAACGAATCCAGTGAAAACAGAAACGCCTTTGTTCACCTCAGGTAACTTCAAGTCTATACAACTCAAACCTTTCTTCAACTCAAAATACACTGCAGTTTGTCTGGAATGTATTTCTCTATAGAGTTGAACTCTGCCAAAATACAGCTGACCCGAGCTGCTTACTAGTTTCGTGCAATGAAATCACAATGTGGGTGTTCTGACCTACCATTGTCAGAAAGAGACAAGAAACAATGTCTCTTTTTGCTACTTGTCTGACATCTTGTTTCTTTATTCCGACCCATTATCATGTTTATTCTAAATTCAAACCTTCCTTTTTACATGACAGATATTCACAGGAGAGAATCAGAGTAGAAGGAAAAAGACAAAGAAAGGCAAAACAAGAGATGGGGTAAAAATACAAGTACAACAAAGTGAGAGACAGTTAGAAAGGAGAGTCAGTCAGTGCAGCAATCAGCCGAGCAGACAGGCAAGTCACCTCTACTGTCAGTCACCACTCCCCCCTGTGACCAGAGGACTAAATGAAACAAGGCCTTAGAGGTCCTCCATGTTGTCTTCTCTTTCATCCTTTTCCACCATCACTCTTCATCTTCTTAACAGACATCAGACATTCAGCGACATGGCCCTGGAGACCGCGGGGCTCCTCGGATCCAACGGGTTGTGTCTGCCAAGAGACTATGTAAGCGCTGACCTCCATTACAACACAATTAAAACACTTCCTCCGAGGTAAAAGAGCACATGTGCCTCCCCACTCCCCCTTGTCTATTCATGTTTGCTCCCTTCTTTTCTTGAACATCATTCCCTTGTTCCTCATTAAAACATCACATCTCCTTAGCAAGGTCTACTCTGACATATTGTGCAGTTTGTTGTTATTATTTGACAGAGGCTGTTACTTCCAGTAGCTCTGGGAGGCATGGTTGACAGATGGGGGCTCACTAACTACTGGATTTATGCTAATAAAAATTAGGTCAAAGGATGTGTGGCCCATTGCACTGGCTATACAAGTCCATGCTGAATTTTGTGCTGAAGCTAGCTAAATGCTAAAGTTGTGTAGCTGTTTGGTTGCATTACATGTGAAGCCCAAACTAGATAAAATGTTGCTGCACTGCTTATTGTATTGTCTCATGTGGCCAACTATCTTTGAACATTTTGGAGGCTAACAGCTAAAAACAGCAATTGTTAATCACCAAACAACAACAAAAAGGTAAATAAACTAGGGCAAAGCGTTATGATTAATTGATATTATACAGCTTTAATCTGCAGCTAGTGCTAAACAACAATAGTGACCATGAGTAGTCAAACAGCCAATGAGAACAGCGACATAATGATGACATACTCTGGCAAATTATTTAAAATTAGCAGTTAACACACAGTTATTAAACCTCATCTGTTCTTACTTGGTGCTCACATACAGCCTTTGGTGGCCTGGGTACCACTCAAGTGAACATTTCTGTAGTATCAGTTACTAGATAGAAGTCAGTAGAAGTGCAGAAAATTGATAATCAGGGCTAGGTAACATTGTTCAGTAAAACACTTTGGAGGGGCTGTTGTGGAATATCAAAGTTTGTAAATTTACCCACAGATGACCAGTGTTAGACTACTGTAACGGACTGGACTGGCAACTGGACTCTCTAAATGAGTTGTAAGACAGCTACAGAACATCCAGAACGCTGCTGCTCAGGTCCTGACTAGGACCAGGAAGCATGACCTTTTTAGTCTCTGCTCAGGTCTGTGCACTGGCTTCCTGTGGCTCAAAGAATAGACTTTAAAACAGCTCTGCTGGTGGAGAAGTCTGTCCATGGTCTAACACCAAAGTACATCTGTGACATGGTGGTCCCATATGAACCATCTCAGATGCTGAGAACCCAGGGACTGGTCTTCTGCTGGTGCCCAGAGTCAGGACTAAACATGGTGAAGCTGTGTTTCCGTTCCATGCAGCTGAACTGTGGAACAGTCTTCCTGATGATGTGAGACAGGCCTCTACTCTGACAACCTTTTAATCCAAACCTTTACAAATTTTTTATCCATAAACTTAACCAAACTGAAATTACGGCATTCAACATATCTGTCAGACTACTGATGCCTACATGTATTGATAAATAACACCCTAGGGCATCGCTATACCAATACCACTCTGACCAAGTGGACCAAGCATCATGTGATGATTTGGAAGTAAGAGTGAGTGGTTTACTCTCATTTTGCTTGCAAATACTAATACCAATGTCAGTCAAGCTGCAGCCTAGCTATTTGTGTCATATGTGTTTACTATTCTGACGTGAGTGTTTGCACTGTTATGGATATTAATAGTGTAGTGTTCCCTACAAGGGCATTGGGACAATGTTGGGGGGCATTTGGATGGAGAACGCTGAGAGAGGGGCACGAGGCACAACTGAGGGGCGTTATACATTGTGACAAATAACACTGACTAAGTATCCATACAAGAAAAAAATTTGTTTCCAGTATTGCTTGTGCTGCAGTTTTCCTACAACCAGCATGTTATGTCAATGATGAATGTACGTCTCGTCGTGGGGGGGGGGGGGGTGTCATGATGATGTAAGGGGGCATTTGTTCAAAAAGGTCAAGAACCACTGTAATAGTATAATCTGCTGGAGATTCCTTACCAATGCAAAACAACTGGGATATTTTCTCTTTGTCTTCTAAATTATCACATTCACACATAAGTCACACTTATGGTAGTATCATCTAAACACTTTGTTTTGCAGCTGCAAAGAAGTTAACATATTTTGTTTACCACTAACAATAAAAGGGGCCACAAACTGACTAGTAATAAAATCTTGGCAAATGAAGGTGTGAATATATATCAAACTCATCATAAATACCCAAGGAGAGTAATTTATCACGACCAACATGTATGCATAAACAGGTATAATTTGCTCCTCCTCATCGTCTGAGTTATCACACCTTTCAAAACTTTCAAAGCACCATGTCAGCCACTACGTCCCTTAGAACTTTACACCTCCAAAGACAAGGTGTAATATTTAAATTGTAATTTATGGATATGTTTGAAGTATTTCAGCTTGTGCAAACCTCAGACTGTTAGTAGTGTCTATGCGCTTTGTTACGCAATCACAAAGAAGCTCATGGCTTAAAGAAGCTAATGTTTACCGCTAACTACAAAAAAGGCCACAAATAAGGACTAGTACTGCATGTGCAATCGCAGCAAATCACAGTGTAAGCTTCAAACTCTTCTTAAATGCCCAAGGGGTTTATCATGATCAGTCATCATGCATAAACCTAAAAGCTGTGTTTGATGTTGCACACAACCCAGTGCAAAACACCCAGAACACCCTCACCTGGCTAACACTAAAACATCCTTAGGTTCAATAAGTTATCACCTGTGCCTGTGTGTGGCACTGTTTGAGGAAATGAGGCCAGTAGAGTCTTTCCATGAAATGAAAGAGATACTAAGGGCATCAGCGTTCAAACATCAGCTGTCAGATCATTTCATGGACCAAAGAAACCCTGAGCACATTTGTTCTTTCTGCAAGCCTCTAAATACCACAGAACAAATGGATGAATCAATCTTTTGCCTTCACACTCAAGCAGTCGTTGCCAATTTAAGAAAGATAAATAACCTTCACTAAGATCTAAAAAAAAAAGAAAGAAAACGCGGCTCGGCCAGCTAGCTGTGGCATGAATTAACTGAAATATCTTACTGATAAGGGTTTTCTTTTAAGTTTTTGGAGTACTGAGACTGCAGAAAAAGGCCTTAATTTTAAAGTCCACGGGGATACCTCTACAACCCACAGGCTGCATCATTATAGGTGATATTTTGGTGGAAAACATGCCCAGGGAGCCCCTTCTGGCTCTGAAAGTGCACTGTTTGAAATCACATAGAATCTTTGAAAGCAAACTTTAGTGTTTCTGTGGAGTTTCCAAAGCCTTTCTTTTCTACATAACCCCCATAACAGGTTAGATGCTCACCTCAAGTGGAATGTACCCTTCTCCTCTAATTATAGACTGTGTTTGTTTTTATCTGCTTGGGCTGAGCCTTTGAATTCCGAAAGGTATTCTGCAAGGAAGATCCGTCTCATTTTCATGACAGCTCGGTCCTTTATTATTTTTTTCCCTCTTTTCAAACAGCTTTCAGGTGTTCTCACCTTATTATGCCTCATACAAATTGGTACTGCTGTAACTATTCTATGCAAAAAAAAATTGAAAACCAGAAGCCTGAACACAGCCAAGATACTATTCTAAAAAAAAAAAAAAAAAAAAAAAGACTGGCTCAAAGGGGAGTGGGTGAGGCTCCGGGGATGGATGGGAGAGTAGAGCTTCTGACCTGATAATTAGTCCTGTTCACTAACCAGATGCTTACAATTAAATTTACATGCAGTGGTGAATAGCCAAATTAGAAAAGGACATATCCATCAGGAGCCCACGAAGAAGGCGTTCCGCAGCCATCACATGGTGTGTAAAATACGCAAGAACATAAAAAGCTCATTAAGAGAGACAATAAAGGGACGACACCCCCATAGCACTTCAAACACCATCTTGAACACTGCCCTGGAAGAACCACCCCCACCTTCCTCCCTTCTCTTCTTCTTCTTCTTTCTTCCTAATTTTCCCCTCTGTCCTCACCATCACGTTTGCATTACTCCGTCAAATTGCACTCCCGCTCTTTCATTCTACACCTGCCCCATGGTGGGTTGTTTGTTGTCGAGGAGGTAACACACAGCTACCTGGACACATTGCCCCACCGCCATCACACCGCCGCCATGTCCCACTGGAGATGGTCGGGAGAGCAGAAGAGGGAAAGCAAGACCAAGCTCCTGTTTAATACAGTTTTGGCACAGTGCCCATGCTGATAGAACTAGCTGCAGAAGGAAAACACAAACAACAACACATCGAAACAGACACTCGCTTACTCCCACTTCGATGCTCTGGCTAGTTAATTATTGCTCAGAGCTATTTAAATACACCTAATTAAAACAAATGTAAAGTAGATCATTAGTTGAAAGATGTTTGCTCCCTGTTGGAGGGGAACTAGTGCTGATGCGGGCATACAAACAAAAGGCCAACCTCGATTGCTCTATGGTCAGTGACCGTTAAGATATTCATGGAGAGCCAGGCCGACAGAGGATAAACTGGCACAAACACACCATTAGCGTGTCCCTGTCAATTGTTAAAAGGCAAACAATAGTCTAATTTCCACTGAAACACAGCAACCAGTAGGCAGCACACTGATCAAACAAAGTACATATAGAGTACAGATCATCTGAAGTAAATATCAAAGGATCTGACAGACAGAGGTCTAATTGCTGTTATTTCCCATGAGGTTTGCTCTTGTTCTGTAGATAAATAAACTTGGGCTTAGTGGAGAGAGAGTGGTGGTACAGCACACACACACACACACACGCGCACACACGCACGCCAAGATGAAGAAACAGGCTTTTTTCACAGCAGACATTTTGAAATAAAAACAGAAAGAAACCACACATTCAGTAAATAACATTCCCATCTAACTGTGCTTCACCTGATTTCTCAGTTAGTAGCTTGTGTAAGTGCTAGACTGTGTATGCAGTAAAATGAATAATCATGGCACCTTTAGTTGTTTGAGGGAAAAGAATGAGACGATAATAAGAACTGTGTCTCAGAAATAATAGCATCATAAACCTTTTATTGTTGGGTTTAGGTACCTTCAGCACTGGGTTAGGTTCACTTGAAGGCACTACAATACAGAACAATAAAGCTAGGATATGATGTTTAAAATGTATTTATAGATATTTAAAGGTGGACTATGTAATATTTGTGCATTCATTCTAGGTTTGTATTGTGCTGAGAGCTGGTTGTTAACTCCACCTAACTCTTCCTCTAAGCCAGGGGTGGGCAACTCCGGTCCTCGAGGGCCGGTATCCTGCATGGTTTAGATGTTGCCCTCTTCCAGCACACCTGACAGGCATTATCATTCTTCTGCAGAGCTTGATGATAAGTTGATCATTGGAATCAGGTGTGCTGGAAGAGGGAAATATCTAAAACATGCAGGACACTGGCCCTCAAGGACCGGAGTTGCCCACCCCTACTCTGAGATAACTGTTCAGTAGATATAAGTGTACAGTATATTAGTGTTAAAGTGTTGTTCGTGGCGCTTTTGATGTTTTGGGGGAATAGAAAGCAGTTACAGTACACTAACAATCCTGTTTTTGGAATATCAGATTATTAGATTTTACATGGTTATACTTAGCCACTGATGATTGGTAAAGTTTAGAAAAATTTAAGATCACTTTTCAGGGTTCTCCCAGAAATTTACACTCTCGTGGTGGTGGCGACTGGGGGGGGGGGTAAGGTCTCATGCCGGAAGTCTTGCACTAAAACCTTGCGATAGATGCAACTCTGTGAGATTTCAAAGGAAAAACGTGGCGCTGGAAAATGGAGCGCGTCCCTGCAAACTAGATGGATTTCTGTAGATTTTAGCTAAGTTATTGGGGAAAAATAGAAAAAATTTGAAAATGAGGATAACGGCGCTGAGCTAGCAGTACCCTGGCGCAGCGCTGTTATTCCATTGCCCGGGTAGAACCTTGCTTTTATTGTCCCTGTAGGGAAATTCTGCATCTAACACAAGAAAGAGTGGGCCACCTCTGAAGGACCAAATCTATGCCAGGACTTCAGTCCAGGTTTGGTTTAGATAAAACTAAATGTAACATGGCTAAAGTAGAGAGAGACTGATAAAAACTCTTAAGGTCCACCCACCAGGACCTGCAAGAGAAAATGAACAAAAAAAAAGACACATGCACGTACACACACATATAAAGAGTGTGCAGCTCCAGTCTCCCTGACATCCTCAAAAAAGTGCGAAGAACACATTACACCAACTACTGACTTGCGTGTACATTCTGTGCTTGCATGAGACCTAACGTCTCCATAACAGGCACTAATCTGTGTAGTGGCCCCAAAAATGGAAAAAACAAAATGAGGGACCATCTCTCAACCAGAACACAGAGCTCGCTGTCATCAGTTATTTTCAGCAGAGAGTGTTGAGAAGTCCAGAAGGATTGTTGTCATACTCATTGAATGGAAGGCTAGTAATAAGAAGATACTGGTGTTGTAAGCTCTCAGGCTTCTTCTTGTGGAAGAAGAAAGCTTCCAGTCTTCTTGCTCACTGAGTCACTAGTCAAGGGCTATCCTTCCATCAATCAGATTGGTCAGACTGAACGAATGGGTAATGGCCAATTACACATGTTAAATCGGCTTAAAAGAACAGTGGTGGCATTAACGACGGCCGATCTCAAGGAACACACCAAACAACCTCATGTCGCCGACCTAACCAGACTGCCCAACAATCATTATCTTCACCCTAAGACAATTGTTACATTTAGCACAGAATCAGTCGCTGATAGTAACTATAAAACATATAAAAATAGCCTAACATCATCATTTAAGTGCAAGGAAATAACAAACTGTTTCTACAATACACTTTCCACACTTTTGTTGAATGTCATTAAACTGTTCCACTTTCCTGCTGTTATGAATGCTGCCTCATTGGCATGGCTTACTTGGACACTTAAATGAGACAAGCCCATTGTTATTTTTTATTACCTATACTGGTGCTTTTCCTGCCATGATAAGTCTAAATGTCTGTAATGATAAAAGTCTATCGAGTCTTCTAATTACTTTACTTGTCAAATTCATTAACATGTTAATGTGCAACTTCTTCTAAAAACTGTCAGTTTAATAAAACTTCTAATAAAGAGATGAGAGGAGGGAAAAAAGGCCTGTTATTTAGTCAGGTAACTCCAGGAAGACCCATTCCCCAGCAGGATGAAGTCTGTGTTAGCCTTTAATTAAGTATTGACTCTGCCACCAACAAGAACGAAGAAGCAGTTGACAAAAAACTCCCGACCAGAGGCTAATGGTTGGAAAACATGAGACATCCCTTGAAAGCCTTTTCTTTTTCTTTTCCTTTGCTCATTGCTTCTGCCAAGTTTAGGCAGAGTTTCAAAATATTGCTGCAGTTGGGACTCACCGTCAACAAGTGCATTCTTAGCAGAGTCTACGGATTTGTTTGATCCAAGTCTGATGACAATTACACACTTGCACAGACGCTGCCAACACACTCACAAATGCATCTACGAGCACAGCACATACACACAAGGCAGGCGTGTTTGTGGTTGTGTGATTTGTTTGTCTCATAGCTTCAGTGTGTGTATACCTGGGCGATTAAATTGGCAGTTGAGTCAGAACGAATCAAACAGAGGAGAGCTATGAAAAGTCTGAACATGGCCAAATTTGCAAAGGCATTTCTGCTGGCGTAATTAGTGTCACAGTGTACAGACATAACAAGCATTCGCACACACATACATACAGATGCACTTAAACACAACACAGGCACACCACCAGTTACTCCAAACCACAGGGACTGTGCTTCGAGTGCCCACAGCCTGACAAGGGCCCATATGCAAAACACATCCACCTACGCACACATTATATATGCACACAGGGAGAGAACAAACAGCCTTCAATTTATTCACTGCAGCAAGCCAAGGTTTGGCCCCTGTAGACCCAAACAGGGACGTAACAGTGGGGGAAACGTCAGCCTGACACTAAAGGCCCAATTGGGGGAGGACAATCGGAAAGTATGGAATGAATAGTTTGTTTTTGTTTGCATTTTTTTTTACTTCTAAAGAATCAATGTCATAACTGAATTAATTGGTTAAGAGACTCAACTTTACATCAAAACAAAGACACAATATTGTCCACTTCATTCATCTCTTAAAGTAGCCACAAACAGATCACAAATGAGACGGTGCATTCCCTAGTCATGTCCTTTAGAGGTAGACTGGTAGTGGCTTTTTTAAAGGCTGAAATAATGACAATTTAGTGCAGGAAAAGGCAGTGAGGATGAGCTCAGGGAGGACACAAACATCCCAATGAGCACAAGGCAAAAGCTGTATGAATGCAGAACACATGAAAGCAGGGCTTCCTGATCCATCTGAGTTTTTAGGGTTTTCAGTGGGAGGTGTCATTCATGCTACTCAGAAAAACTAGCCGGTGGTGACCAAGCCTTCATAGCAACATTGCTTTTTGATCTTGTGATGACAGTTCTTCGTGTCATTGCAAAGAAGAACTCACTAAGTGCTGGATTGTTCAGAATCTTAGCTGAACATGACGACAGTGTTACACCACAGATCTTCAACTGGTCTGGCATTGTCCGTTTCAGGGATTTGTGTCGGGGCTGACCTAATTAAACATGAAGTTTTGTAAGATTTAGAGGTCGTGGAATTTAATACAATTCGTTCATACAGTACAATTCACGTTCATAAGTAGAGCAACACAAATTTTGATGTCACCACAGTTGATAAAAACATGAGACATTCAAGATGTGATCCAAGTGCGGACTTTCAGGTTTAATTTGAAGGGATTCAAACTAAAACACTGCATTGACCTACAACTGTTTTAAACAAAGTCCCTCCATTTTCAGAGGCTCAAGAGTAACTGGACAACTGACTGATTAGGAGCTTGAAGCCACTCTTTAGCTGTGGCTCAGGAGTAGAGCATGTCATCCAATAACCCAACGGCTGGCAGTTCGAATCCCGCTCTGTCCTAATCATGTGCCATTGTGTCCTTGGGCAAGACACTTCACCCACCTTGCCTCCAGTTATTATTAATGTCCAGATGAGACTTATTCCATATTTGTAGATGCGCAGAAGAAAAATCACAAAATTTGCATCAAGTGTCCAAATATATTCTGTCCTGACTGTATTTTTTCCATTAGAGTATATGAAAATAACAATCTTTTTTTCATTACCTGAGTTATTTATCGACAGAGGGAATGGGTCACTGTCCACTGTGTTGCATGTTTTGGCATCTTCTGTAGCTGCAGTGGTAGTAGGATGTTCAGTTAGTTGGATTTGTTTGCTTCCATGCTAATATTCCTGTGGTGCTTTTCTGAAAAGGAGCAGCAAGTAATACACTGATTACACTGTACTATAAACCCACTTAAAAAAAAAAAAAAAAAAAAATCCAAAATTCTCTCTTTAATATAATTTAACACAGAGTGAAGCAGTCCATCTTTTATCCATGAGACAATATGAACTTATTAAGTAAATACTAAAAGTTATTAAGTTCAACTTTGGAACAATATTTAACCATTTTCCTGCTAAACTATCATGATGTATTCCGCTTTAACTGACTCATTGCAATCTCATGATCCACATGATATTATTGACTTCAGTAGCTTAAAACAGTAGAGTACAACTAATGCTGGATGATCCACCTCCATTTTCACAGGATTAAAAGCAGGCCCAGTACAGCAAAATCTAATTCCAGTTTTATGATCATGATGATCAATGAGGCAGAGTCTAATTAAACTACAGTATGACCTCTAGCCCAATTTTTCACTTTTAGATGAGGCTTGATATTCCAAGCAAACCTCATGTAACCATAGTAGAAGTACCACATAGTAATCCTGTGCAGATCTGATCACGTGTACAGAATATTCTTATTTGTTTCATTACTCCAGCCTGTGGTGATCTACTACTGATCTAATGACCTAAAATGTTTAATCACTGTTGAACCACTAATCTTATCAACACGTAAATAATTGTGG
The DNA here is from genome assembly GCA_030068375.1 of Ostorhinchus rueppellii. Classification (NCBI taxonomy): domain Eukaryota; kingdom Metazoa; phylum Chordata; class Actinopteri; order Kurtiformes; family Apogonidae; genus Ostorhinchus; species Ostorhinchus rueppellii. The sequence continues at coordinate 22,415,311 of JAQQZY010000016.1, read as the reverse complement.
TAAAATGCAGTTTTGCAGGTTTGCATGGTCATCAGATATGAGCCATTTGGACATTCAGAGGCATCTTCTACAGCATTGATTTACCAGTAAAACCCACTCCAATCACTTTGAGATTTTAATCTATGCTTTTATCACAGCTCGTTTAGACCACTATGCACTTTACGGTGGGCTTAGCCAGACGTCACTTACATAGCTGGTTCAAAACGCTGCTGCCCGACTTCTAACTGGAGCCAGAAAAATGAAAATATTACTGCAATTTTAGCATCACTTCACTGGCTGCCAATTCATTTCCAAAAGGATTTTAAATACATCAATATCTCTACTCACTCACTCCACCCTGGAATCAAACCCTCGTCATGCTGCGCTGAAGGCTTTGTCCTTCCCCACCACACTATCTTAAGCTGATGAAAACCCAAGAACTTGTTCAACATCCATCTGAGTCTCAAACACAAAACAAACATGTGAGTGTCATCTGTGGAGTCTGAGAGGATCCAAATACTGCTGAAACCTGGGCCGTGACAAGCAGACACCACAGAAGAAGTAGAAGAAGTAGAAGACCAACAAGCTCGAGAGTCCTCTCAGGCTCAGATAGGCTGTGAACTGTCCACCAACCAGCTTCAAACACACACTCATCTGCATTTACATGGGTTTCATTTTCTACGTCACGTTTGACCAGAGCATGTGCAAAAGATAAAACATAAAAGTATAAAAAGGTGGAAACATAAACTTCACAAAATTAAATATTGAAAGAAAATGAAAAGTGCAAAGAAAAATAAGAACATAAATACACTGACGTAAATAAAAAAGTATATGTGGGTATCAACAGTTATTAAAACTGAATGTTTTTAATACAATAAAGAAACACACACACACACACACACACAAACGCTATTAAAATTAAATAACACAACTAACTACTGACACACTACTGAGGCACCAAATATGGGTTTGTCTGTTATCACAGAGCCAATCACTGCCTTCAGTTTATCGTGTTTACATGGATAACATGTTAACAGCCTGAAAAGTACAGTATGATGAGAATCAGATCATAAATAGGTGAGAAGCGAACACAGCAGGGATTCAGCTCAGATGGTGAAGTATCAGACTGGAATACAGAGGATGGAGGTTCAAGTCCTAGTTCAAACAGCAGTTCTTTTTCTATGTCATGTTTGACCAGAGCATGAACACATTTAAAATGAACAACTGAACAAAAGATAAAACATAAAAGTAAAAAAAGGTGGAAGCATAAATGTTACAAAATTAAATATTAAAAGAAAATGAAAAGTGCAAGGAAAAATATGAATAAAAATACACTGAAGTTAAAAAAAGTATATGTGGGTATCAACAGTTTGTAAAACTGAAGGTTTTTAATACAATAAAGAAACACACACACATACAAACACATGCCTGACTATGCTATCATTAACAATTCAGTTACTATTAATATGTAACTGCTTTAGGTTGTTGTACACTGCATATATTTGTTGTTGTTGTTGATATTTTGTTTTGTTCTGTATGTATGCTTTGTTTATGTCTGTCTATTGTCACCTGGTTTGTTCACTAATTTCACTAATAAAAAGGAATCAATCAATCAAATAAAATAAATGCATCATTGGCCTTGCTCCGCAGTATGTGTCCGCCGTACACTCCTTTGCACTCTCAGATCGGCAGAGTCGTCCCAAAACCACAGAGGAAGCTGAGAGGTGACGGGGCTTTTTCAGTCACTGCCCACAAAATGTGGAATGAACTACCTTTGCACATCAGGCAGACAAACTACATTTCTATTTTTAAATCCTCTCCTACACTTATTTTTTTTGTCTTTGGCTTTTAACTCAGTGTGAGGGGTTTGTTTTAATTGTCTTAGTGTATAATTACTTTTATTGTTTTTATTCATTCTTTTATGTATTTCATTTGTTTTTATGTCTACGTACAGCACTTTGAAGTTTAAAGTGCTCTATAAATAAAGCTGAGTGGACTTCTTTTATGTTTAGTTAATGATATATTTTGTAACTTTTTTTTCAGGTTCCTCTGTTCTGATAAAAATAACCTTTGGATTTACTCTGAGCTCTTATGGACATTGACTGATCGTGTTAATGAATTTTACTGAAAAATACAAAATTCAGAGGATAATGTCATGATAAATGCTGATGAATCACTCAGGAATGGTCTGATGTGATGAGGAAGTCTCATAACAAAGGGTCTTTAAGGGTTAAATAATTAATTTGTGTGTTAAATGTGTTAATTTTATAGCTGTTTTTATATCCTTAGTCTATTTTTTTTTTTTTGGTGGTTTTTTTTTTGTATTTTATCGTGCTTACCTTTGTAAGTCGCTTTGGAAAAAAGCATCTGCCAAATGCATAAATGTAAATGTTAATTTGTGCAGTTTTTGGATCTGTTATCTCAAAATTATGGAATATGTTTGAGAAACCTGGACCAAGAGAGGACACCAGACCCACAGATTCCTATTCCTGGTCTCCTTACCATAAAATAGTTTCTTCTTTACTTATTCTTACAATGATCTAAAGTTAGATACATGGGTAGGAGAGAGGTGGAATACTAACAGACAGGGGATAATTAACATGCACAAGCAGCCTATTCTTACCCCCTTTATTAGATATAACTACCAAATGCAATGTATTTGTTACATGTCCATCTGTGTCTGTCCGTCATTGTCAGTCCTGTTCTGTTTGAGGAGAATAATTACCACCTGCACCTGTTCGGCTCAGCCCCATACCTGGAGTTACAGAGCGATAATGCTAAGCAGTATGTGTTACCGGAGGTTTGATTGAAAGGCCTGTTGGTGTGGGCCATCCTCCCACAGCAGAGGTAGATGAATTGTGTGTGCGCACGCCAAGCGAAAGGATGAAGGAAGATGGATAATTCAAAGGTACTTGGAGAGGACACGTGCTTGGTCCGCGGTTGTTCCTTGATATTATAATGAGTCTCCATGGTTTCCAAACATACCCATAAATTTTCATAACCTGTGGGTGGACCATCGTTGGCACACAGAGTGAGAAAATGGCTCAGTCTCAGGTATCATGAATATCAGTGAAAAATGGAAAAACTGAAACTGGGCAGAAATATCAACAGGACTGCCAAACCTTAAACTGAAACATAAAGTCTCACTTTAGACTTTTATTGTGTGCTATCATTGTGTTTTTCGCTGTGCTCACAACAAACCCTTAATCAAATGGGAGGTTCTGGTTAAAAAAAAAAAGAAATATAGATATTGCGATGTAATCAACATCATGCTGATTTTCAGTATGGATTTCTTGGCAGGATGTGTTGTATGTCATTATATTGGAAGTGTAAATTATTTAAAAAGGTATTGCAATGTTACATAATGCCAAACAACAGAAAGCCACTGATTACATTCCATTTGTTTGCTTGTTAAGATAAACGAGTCATTACAACCCTAATTGCTGTAATGATTATGCTAATATCACTACTGTTCCTAAACTCAAGTATCTCCAAGAAGACTAACATCTTCCTTCCTTCCTTGTTTGGGTCTGTATTTAGATTTTTACTGGAACGCTTCAGGGTTTCTTCCGCACACACATCAGAGAGGACAAACTGAGCCAAAACTTTGAGAGTTCCTCACAATGGCAGATGGTGGAATAAGTGGACGGCTGATGGAAAACTGACTTCCTCGCTTTGGCATAGTTTATTGTCTTCAAACAGAGAAAACTGTGCCATAAAAACTAACATATGCGTACCAAGAACCAGTGGAGTTTGCGCGAAGTTTGTCTACAAAATCAAAGCTATCAATGATTTCAAGCTCAGTTCTGAAAGGTGTCCATCTGCTCCGCATTTGTCTTGTTTTCAAATATCCAAGCTGAAATCTAAAAACTAAATAAACATCTACAATTGACAGTATCAGCTCTCTGAGAATGCCGGCAGTAAGAGAGAGAAAGGAGAACATACATTGCCCAGCCTAAAAAAAAAAAGTTAAACATGCAATATTTGACTGCACCTTTGGTTTGGATTCCAGGAGACATTCACTGGATTTAACTCAGCAAATAGTTCAGATCCTTCCATGGGTAAATAGTGCAGTGGTTAAGAATGTTTCAGCTGGAACAGGTTTAACGCTAACAGCAGTGAGTGTCCTCTCATGTCTTTAACATGTAAAAGATTGGACAATGCCAGGACTGATCAGGATCATCAGGTTTGTGACAGAATGGTTCAGGGAGAATGAGACATCACTTACACACATGGTTTAACCGCTATAAAGTCCAGACTCTAATTACCTCCACCAAGGAGGTTATGCTTTTGCCGGCATTTGTCTATTTGTCTGTCTGTTAGCAAGATGACGCAAAAAGTTACAGATGGATTTTCATGAAATTTTCACAGATTGTCAGAAATGGGGTATCCTACACATGATTAGATTTTGGTGGTGATCCG
>JAQQZY010000016.1:22345762-22359695 GCA_030068375.1 Ostorhinchus rueppellii | reverse complement strand
CTGTAACACGCCTGCATACTTCACATTTCATGCACCTAATATTATTGATATCAGAGCCGTATATAGAGAGAACTACCCTGGTCTACCCATTAGTGGGTTACGGCATGGCGCTCATTGTTCGACTTTGCATGACTGATACTGCCCCCTGGTGGACTAATGTATAATACAGCATTTGGTACAGGAGTTAGTAAGGTAAAATATAATTAATAAATATTCGAATATATTCAAATATCACTATTAATTTTGAAACGAACTTCGAATATGATTTTCAGGCAAATGTCAAAGCCCTAACAGTATGTCAGTTTCAGCCTTGAGAAAATGGGCTGCTGGAAATGAAAGATCTTTGTAAGTAGTGAGTTTCTGTTTGACAAAGCAAATTTAGGAGTTGGCAGAGGCATAACGCAGCCCTGGTAGGCTGCTAAAGGGCATAATAGGAGGTCTGTAGAGATTGGCAGCAAGATGGATACATAGGCTATTATGCAGGCAAAAGAGATAAAGGCAGCCAGGTTGAAAGACAAAAGTGCTATGAAGTCAGAAGTACTATGAAGGTGACTGTCAGTGTCAGAGAGCACAGAGCTGCAATTCCTCAAGAAAAAAAAGACATAATAAAAAGGTGTTTTTTGAGCTGCTATAAAAGGTAATGTATATTTCTTAAGGCTCCAATGGTATTTTTCAGCAGCAGGGTCTAGGTATGATTTGTTACGAGGACAGGGTCGGGAGTCAAGAAGGATGTTTACACAGGTGAGAAAAGAAGCCCACATTTAATCACCTGCTGCATCGCAACCACGACACAGACAAATCCAAGAAACTACAGCTTCAGCAGCCGCTCTGGAAGTGACACTATCTTCACTGATGTTAACCCTTTATCAAGCAAGTGACTATTTTTGGTCATTTCCACACGCATTACAAGACAGTTACAGTAACAGTTCCAGTGAGGACAGTGAGGCAACAATCTGAAGTCCAATGTGGTCTCCAGGGTCTGTAAGGTCCACCTGTGCATGACCAGTGAGTAGACTTGCTTTGTTAAGTACCATGAAGTAATGGTACTCAGGAGTCCTGCACGGTTCTGAGTTTACCAAACCGCAACCACCCGTACCTGTCATATTTAAACCCGCATCCGACCTGTTTTCCGACAGAATTAAAATAAACTTCTGCACCCGAACCGACCCACTATAAATAAACCCGATATCCAAACTGAACCAGAATGAAAATCAGTCAGATAGAAAAAATTAAATACAAACATTTATTGCCGCGACAATTGAACAGTGATGTGTGCAACTTTGGTTGATGGCAGAGCTAAATGAAAACATTGCGTAACACAGAGACTTAACACAGAGTTTGTTGGCACATGATGTTTTGTAGCCTAATGTAAACCGGAAATTAGACCCGCGCTGTCCTGTGTTCGACCCAACCCGACCCGTATCCAACACAGCACAAAATGTTTCACCGCTTTCATTAAAATTTGCGGTTCACCCGTTGGTACCCAAACCTGTGCAGGGCTCTGATGGTACTAAAGTAAAGGATGATGTTCAAAGGGATCATGTGGATGTGGACAGGGGTCTGCATCAGCACTAACGTTGATGTAATACTCTCAGAATGATGTTCTAATGTTCAAAAATACATGTTAATTTCACCATATATCTGGGTTTTTTGTACTTTTTATATACACATTTCTTGGATTTTGTTTTTTTCTTTTTTTGCCAGTCATGGGTAAGGAACCAAATATGGTAACTTCATTAACCTTGAGTTTCTACATAATAAAACATTGAGAAATTTCACAAAAGTAATGAAGTCTTGTTAGGTTCTCCAAGAAAAGCCTAAGATTGAAATTTTGCATTTCAGAGTATTTCTGAGTGCCCTACAGTCGCAGAAAACATTATTAGACTAGACCATCAAAAGTCATCAGAAACAGTGGTTGTGCAATCACGTACTAACTCCTGTGTGTATCATGTGACTAAAACAGAAAAGAAAACATGGAATCCCTAAAAGTACTGTTTTTGTCAGTACAATGTCAAAGATATTGATGTAAGAACTGAAGTGATTTTGGTTATTATCAAGAAAACATGGAAAATGGATAGATATCAGTTCTGAAATTAAACTATTATGAGCTATTTTTATTGTTTTTATTACATTTATCCAAACTAATGTACCTTTAGTTGTACCTTAGTTTGGTCTAATAATTTTTTCCACAACTGTATTTCTCTTTCACCAGCTCTTACTGAACTTTGGAGTTTTAATGTAGAAACAGACTCTGTAAAGGGTTAAAGTGCTTTTTTTCCACCATAGGAGCCATTTTGAGTTCCCAGAGACCAGCAAAGACTGTAGTTAATACTGTATCAGAACAATTGAAAAAGTATGTGGTTTGAGATGTGAACATTTAGTTTATTAATTTCAGTCAGTATCAGCTACAATCCGGTGTACAATGTGACGACCACTGACGGGTGAAGTGGTAATAATGTTGATAATCTCATTACAGTGACGTCTGACAGTGCGTGGGGAAAATAAGTCCTCAGATTTGAAGCGCTGGAGACAAAATAGACAACTGTTATAATCTGGGTGACTTTGACAAGAGCTGAACTGATTTGCGTTTAGCGACTCCACTTTAGGTGCTTTCACTACAGATACTTAGGACTTCCTTTGGAGGCTGTTCTGCTGCTGAAGTCAGAGGTTTTTGTTGTAAAACAGGCACCAACACAATTGTAGTCAGGCGGCAAGAATGTTGTATTACTGCAGGTGCTTGATGGGATTGAGATTCAGTTGCATTTCTATCAACTTTGACCATTAATGTTTTTGTTCATATGAAGATGATTTTTTTTCCTTCTACGACTGGATCTCTTATCCACACACACATCTATTTTTGGTCATGAAAACCTTCACTTTGAGATATTATATTAAGCAAAGGATTTTTTTTTCTCCAATGGGTGGGTGAAATATTTATAATAAGAGATGGACCGATATCACTTTTTTCCAGACTGAGTACGAGTACTTCCATTTGAGTATGCAATGATACAGAGTACTGATACGTGTACTTAATAATCCCATTACAGTTCTTAGTTCCTTTTAAAAATGTGCTTTATTGTTGTTGTCATTAGTCTGGCTGGAACAAAGTGCTGCGACTGACATTTAATGAGTTGGAATGAGCGTTTGTTAATTAATCCACCAGGGGGTGTCGCTCTTAATTAACCATACTTGGCAAATACCACGAAGAAAAGTAAAGTTTTATGAAGAAGAAGAAAGTCAGTAATAACAAACATGGGGCTGACAGAGGGAACACTAATGTGGATACTAATGTAGCAGCGTTTCCACTGGTAAGGTTTAAAAGTGAAGCCTCAGGAGGGAAAAGACAAATGAGTTTTAAGTTTCACTTTCACCTGTGCGGGAGGGGGGGTCCGCACCACTCCTTATCCCCATAGTATTATAAGTAGGATGTAAACCGGCCCACCCCAGGGTAGTTTTCATAAATATGCCAGTAGTTTTTCACTAACTCATACAATCGCTCTTTGAACAGATCCTCTACCTCCACAGTTCCCAGTTGTATTCTCCATCTGTGAACGCATCCATCAGCACCTGGAAAACAGACAGAACGTTACTTGCAGTTGGCGTTACTTTTGCCACTGTCATTTATTTAGTTAAATCTCCACACTCCTGACTCCTCTGTACCTGCTGCACTTAACTGTAAATGTCACACTGCCATAAGTGGTATCAGTGCGGTTGTATTTGAGTACTTTTACGAATACGAGTGCAAGTACTTATGTCAGCATTGGACCTGATACCGATACCAGTATTGGACACCGGTGCATCCCTACTCATAATAGATGTTCACTTCCTGGCTAATACTCTATATCCCACCCATAAACAGGTGCCACTGGAATGAGATCATGAACATTATTACGACTCCACCTGTCATTGGTCTTAATGTTATGACTGATCGGTGGGTACCAGCTGCTGTTTACAGTCAGACATCTCCATAATTTAATGCAAAGAAATCACAGCATTGTTAAAGGGCTCAAAAGATGGTAACTAAATTTAGCATTAGATAACAATGGTACAGTGTTGATAAGTAGAAAATGCTTGGCACTTCTCTTATCGGCATACTTATTTGTCCATGTAGGATATCATTATGCATTTGTTATATCATTTATCTGCCCAATAACATTTGTATTACACTATTTTTAGTTGACCTTGTTGCTGTACAATAAGATTATGTTGTCATTGCCTAATCACAGTGATTTGTCCTTGTTTGGATACCGTTTTATTGTTCAGTGAGTAACACTATCCTTATTTGGCCGCATTCTCCTCACGGTTGTGTAGTACAGTGTTCAGAGACAACACAGAATAAACATTTAGAATAATGCTTTGCACCAATTGTCCACAGGAAGAGAAATTGATATTTTATTCAGACTCATCACTGTAGTTAACCCATAAAAACCCAGCGCTACTTCTGTGTCACTTACCAAATGAAATGTTCTCTACAATTAACCTTTAAGCAATTTCTATCTATTATAGTATCTTAAAGTAAGCTAATAAAACTAGAACTGCTGTTGCTAGTGTGCGTGTGTGTGTGTGTGTGTTTTGTGGGACACAATGAGCCATATTTGATCCACAGAGCAACTTTTAAGTGATGGATACAACAGCCAGTATTCTCTGCCAGGCCATGTTTGACCTGTAACACCACAAATGTCACTTCTTTTTAGACTTTTAAAATTTACTAAAATGGTAAAAATGATTTTTTTTGCAGTAAAATAGTTGTGTCTGAGGATTAGATGAAGCCTCATTCCAGTACAAAAAAAGCAGATGGTACTTTTTACATACCTAATCTTCTGTGCCAGGTCAAATTGACCCGTAACATAACAGGAGGGTTAAGTTGGACCCTAAATTGTTCCAATGCAACCACTGTTCAGAACTGTTGCGATATGGAAAGCCATATATGTGGAAGGATGTAGGCAGTGAAATGAGCCTGTATTATCCATTCTGCTCTCCATCTTCATCTGCATGCTCCCCACTGCTCCACCACTTATTGCACTGTGGCACTTCTGGGTCACACTTCTATCATGACAAACAGGCAACAGTTCAAACCTGGAAAAAGATGCAAAACAAAAAGAAAAAACAGCCAAGTCGAGTGAAGGAGAAAACAGAGGGAGGCAGAGAAAGGGATGGATGAAGAGAGAAGAGGAGACATACGGACGGACACAGTCCAACAGACGGAGAGCTATGGGGACATTTGGAGGATACATGAGGCAGTTATGAACCTATTTGGTTTCTTCTACAGGAGCGCCCGAGTGTCACTAATGGCAAAGTAGGGGCTGGTAAACACATTTCTGTAGCGGCACGACACTGCCGAAAAACAAATTAAACTCTCTTCTCGCATTTCACACCCTCTCAACCCTTTTCTTTCCATCTTCTTCAATTACTCATTTTTTCGTCTCTCTCCTTCTCTCGGTCTTACTGCATCTGACTATCCCTCGTTTCCAACATAACCCTTACATCTTGTCTTCCTCCTACTTTCCTTTATCATTTATTCTCACGCTCGCCCTCTCGTCTTCCTGTTTACACCCCAAAAAAAAGAAAAACAGGGCCATATGTGTGGGGACAGCAAACAGAATTGCACTCCTGATGTTCCTGCTGAGGCAGTTAAGCGTCTCATGGCGGGCCGCGCCCACTTCAGCCTGGCCCAGGACGTGTGGACAGTTGGCAGGCATGCACTGCAGCGCACAACAACACGGTGGTTGCTTTCTGGCTGTGTATACTGTGATGAGACTGGGAGCGTAATGAAGCTTCTGGGTCCTTGTATAGACTTGCTACCGCATGTACAATGGCATTCTGTGCTGCTGGTGCAGAACAAGAGGAGGGGTGTTCAGGGCTGAAGGCAATTAAACTGAAATATTGCCTTTAAAAAGTGTCCTGGTTTCTGATGGTTGATACTAAAACACTCCAGGAGATGAAGAGATGAGCTGCTCATTACAAGCCAAAGTGATGCTTTAACTCAGGGGTGTCAAACATGTGGCCCCTGGGCCCAAACTGGCCCGCCAAAGGGTCCAATCTGACCCATAGGCAGCATTTACAAGGTCCAGAAATTACACTGAAGATATTAACTGTCACAGGTGTCAAACACATGTTAGTTCGGGGGGCACATACAGACCAATTTGATCTCACGTGGGTCAGCAATAAACCAATAGAATAATAACCTATAAATAGTGACAACTCCAAATTTTCTCTTTTGTCTTACCTATAAAGATCCAGTGCTAATTAGAAATGAATTTCTTTCTCTATTCAACCTTTCTTGAGTAATTTATCACCATTTATTATAAAATTATTCGGCGTATTTTATATTTTCCACAGTAAATCATGCATTTTCCTATATTTAATTCAGATGTTCGTGAAAACTCTGCATAAATTGAAGGGTTATTATATCAAAACCAAGATAACTGTAGAAAAAGTCACTTTTTCAGGAAACGATATCAGTAATTGAACATAAAACAAGTCTCTCCTTCCACTGAGATTCATCAAACTCCATGGGTTTTACTGGTGAATCAATGTTGAAGAAGATGACGGTGTTTCCACATCCATGACGGAGCCTCTGAACGGCCAATTGGGTCGTATTTGATATCCATGAAAAGACGACAAACTGCATTTTACTCCGATATAGATCTGTAGATGATTTTGGTCACTGGCAGCTTTGGATCTTTGTGGGTTAATGTGAAAAATTTACAAACTAACCTTGCACATTCATTCATTCATTATCTGAAGCCACGTTATCCTCATAGGGTCGCTGGAGTGGAGCCTATCACAGCTACTTATAAGCAAAGGAGCTAACCTTTCACAATAAAATGGGAATAACCTAAACAACCATATGCAACCTGGAATGTCTGCTCCTCCTTTGTTCCATTATGCACCTCCTCACCTCAGAACCACTATTGTATTGCACTGCTGCTGCTATTGTAGATTGATTTGATTCCTGTCTTTTAGATTCTATTATAGTTTATTTTATACCACTTACTTATTCATATGGCATTTAACAGCAAGGAGAAAGAGAAACTGTATCTCGACTCTCTGTACATCCTGTGCATCTAGTGAATGGACAAAAAAAAGTGAAATTTTATCAATATTATGCCTGTTAGTAAATGTTTTTTACATCTGCAGATCTACTGTGATCTGTTAGTTGGAATGCACATGCACACTCTATCTATCTATCTGTCTATCTATCTATCTATACTTAATTACTATTTTTTGTAGCTCTCAAGTTGCATATTCAGGTTATTCGCATTTTATTTTGAAAACATAGTTTGTAGACGTACACACTTTCATATGCAAATTTACTTTTTTCACTCTGAAACAAAGAAAAATTTTGACTTGTCATGATTTATAGGTTATTATTCTATAATTTTAATGGTTCGTCCTGTTTAAGATCAAATTGGGCTGAAAGTGGCCCCTGAACTAAAATGAGTTCGACAAAGCAGAAGACACAGAATTAGCCTCCCCAGACACATTCTGCCGAGTCTCCTCTTCAAAATAATTTTTAAACAACGTTCACCTCTTCCTGACCTCCACTTCAGGAGTACTCAACATGTCACTTCAGTTCACAATCATTGCTGGCTGTCCTTCATCTGATCGATCTAAACGTTACCTTTTCTTTCTTTCTTCCTTTTACAGAGGTCAGAGCATTGATGAGGCTAATCTGTTATACACTTAAATAAAAGAACTGTCGATGATTCCCCTGACCCGTGCAGAGTGAAAGTATTAGAGCACAGTTTAGGACGCATCATCCTCCCATGTTCAAGGTGTTTCAGAGGCCATGCTTGTGTTTGTTTCCTGGTTTTTCTTGTTACTGCAATTTTTTGATAAAGTCAAAATATGCGGTAGAAAAAGTGCTTTTAACAACAAAACTTTAAAAAACATTTAATATATACTTTTACCCCATAAAAACCATCTGCTGATCTATAGTGTTTAATACCTGTTGATCCACTAAACCTATCAATACATGTCAATAATTGGTGTAAAATACAGTTTGTCATCTTTTCATGGTCATTAGATATGATCCATTTGGACGTTCAGAGGCTCTGTAGTTACCATGGAAACACATCTTCTGCAACACCGATTCACCAGTAAAATTTATGCACAGTAAAAAAGCAGTGTCAATTAAAGAGTTGAATTTAACTGTTAAGTCATATCTCAGATAATATTTGGTCCCACTCAAAATTAGTGTAAAATTTACTCAATGGCCAGTGTCAAATTTTCAGAGTTAATTCTGCTCAATTCAGTGTCAAAATTAACAATGAAATATGTAAAAATGATGAATACTGTGGTGTTTCCACATTGTTAAGAGTAACAGGATTACACTTAATAAATATATTTTACTCTCCGTCGATCCTAGTGGCTTTTCTAATCCAAACATGCAGGTTTTTCACAAATCTCAGTCTCATTCCAGGTTTCGTGTATAACCCATCGTGTCCACTGGCGTTACATGGGGAACCTACCCATTTAAACAAAAAAAAAAAAAAAAAAAAAAATCATGAGCAATTTTGCAACCACGGACATATTTGTAAAATACTCTGCCTTGGATAATTTCTTTGATTCTCAAAATGTACATGAGAGAGAATTAAAAGATATTTGAAAAATTAATAGCACTTCATTTGTGTCCTTTTTAGCATTACATGTGGATTTTTGTATGAAAATAATATAAAAATGTATTTTATCTGAAAAATAGTTGCTCTCAGTAAGTTTTTATTTTTAAAATAGACCCAAAATGCTTCCAAACTTGCTTCATAACATTAGTCTACATCTGGTTTGAATTTTTAGCCCCATGTCCTGTTTTTAGGCTCAGTTTCATAGAAGTACCCAAATGTATTTCTCTATTGAAAAGCCCAACCATAGATGGGAGTTGCTAACTAGCTAAATGCTATGTAGTTTTTGTGCAGAACATCAGATGTTTTATATGTCCACTGTGTTTTACTGCATTGTTCCTGATGGGTAAATGAATAATAATAAAGTAAAGAAATCTGATATTGATGAAATGGCAGAAATATGAAATAAATAAAAATAAATAACAAAACCTCAAAATGTCTGGAATAAGGAAAAACCCATTAAGTTATTAAGAAATGAAGACATAAAGAAACTAGTAACTCAAAAATAAATAAGGTTGAGATTTTTTTCTCATATTCCTATAGGGTTTTTTTTGTTGGTTTGTTTGTTTTTTGTTTAAAGGAGTCGGTGCCACTTTGGATAACATCACCATCCTATAATTCATTTTCCCCCTAAATCCTCAAATACTCCATTTCTGGTTAAGTTTTTTTTATTTTCCCTAAAAAAAAAAATCTGAAAAAATGCCAGATTAGGAAGACATGGTTTGCAACTGATGATCATGTGCTTCATGGTAACACATGATCAACAGCCCATAAACACTCAGAAAGATATGTAAAATGATCTGAAACCAACATCTGACAATCACTCACAACCAGATCCACTTTGCGCTGATGCAACATTTACTTGTGTTGTTGTAAAACCGATTCATCTCATCTCCAGTCTTTCAGATTCTCACACACTGGCCTCTATTTCAAGCCTTGGTTGCTCCCATTTGCGTCAAATCATCCGTTTTATCTCAGCTGGGTGAAGCTGCAAGCCAAAACCCCAATTTTGCTACTGCTTTTGTTAATCACCTTCTAATAGGCCTGATCATGACATTAGATAAGTTTAAAAAATAATAATAAAAATACAGAATAGAGGAAATCGGCCACAGTAGAGCTACTGTACTGTAGATGCATTCAAATACAGCTCAAGTGCTCAACTGGGGCCTTGTTTTGACACCGCATTACACTAATGCTGACAGTGTGCCACGGCTGCTATTAGCTCTCCATCCAATCTCCCTTTCCTCTTTCCCTCACCCTTTCTCTCTCTCTCTCTTCTATTAACATCACAGCCTACATGCATTTCGTTATCGGTAGAAGGTGTCAGAAAGATGTGCTTAACACTTACAGCTAGCGGTGCGTGTGTGTACTTGTAAGTGTGTGTCCATATTTAGCGAGGTGACACTTTGGATCGACCATGCGCTACTAGAGGGGGCTTATGTTGGCCTGTGACGGGTTGGATGGGTCACTAAGTCACTAACTACAGCCGAGGGGAAAGCCAATAGGGGGTTGCTGATGTTTACAGGAGCCCCTCGCTAACACCTATACCGAGCTGACAGCGTGCATGTGTGTTTACGCCCTCTTCCTGGACTTTAATTCTTCGGAGGAACATTAGTAACAGACCAGAACACTCCCATCTGCTGCTGTTCAGTCCTTCGGATCTGCCTCCCATTCTTTCTCTCCTCTTGTTTAATCAACTCCAAGGTTTCTTCCTCATTCTCTATCCAATCACCGGATCCTATTTTTTGCTTTCCAAGTCCCTTTTTTTTTTTTTTTTGCCTCCTTCCTTCTTGAACAGGTTCAGCCACTCAAGTCTTTTTCTTTCCCTTTTCCCATTTCCTCCCTCTCCTCATTCTGTCATTCCCGCCACCTGTTCTTGTTGACGACTCTCCATGTACTGCATCCCTCCCTGTGTGCTGCCATCCGTTTCTACAGCACGCACACACATTTGACTACAGCCATATTCAAGAAAATAACCAACATAAATTAAACACAGGCTGATATGGAGCCAAAAAAAAAACAAAAACAAAAAAACGCCGCCCCTGCTTAGAGCTCTCTTCGTCTCTGCTTTTCTGTCTAAATATCTGCCTGTCTTGCTGTTTCTTTCACTAAAACCCTCTTTCACACTCACACGGCTCTGCCTCCAATGTGGGAAATGGTAAAACCGAAAACAATAAACCTTATCACAACAGCCACTGAATTCAGACAGATAAGAAATTCATTAGGCGCCAGCTTGCTAATGACGTGCAAAGAGATGAAATTATGGCAAGGACAAAAAGGGTGTAAGAGATGGGGAGGAAGAGGAGGGGAGGAGGTGAAATGAAAAAGGATGTGCTGGAGAAAATGTTCCTCGGGATGGTACATCATATCACGGCGTGCCAGCTCGATTGGCTTGTGACCTCTGTATGTCAAAGAGCTTAAACGAGGCCTCGCTTGTTCAACAACACTCCCAGTTTGTGTTCCGTGCTTTTCTCTCTTCGTCTCACTCTCAGTTCCCACACAGAATCAAGAAGAAATAGAGGTTGGAAGTCAAAAGCACATTCTCGGTTTACTGCTCACATGCTATTCAAGGTCACGGTTGTAACGTAACTGCTGGTAAATGCGAGGTTAATGCCTCCGAGCCAGAGGTGGCAAAAGGTCACGTTTTTTACTTGACTAGAAGTACAGATACTTGTGGAAAAACTAGACTCTGGTAAATATTGAAGTACTGATTTAGCATCTTTAACACATAAAGACCCAGTGTTGTTTTTGTGGTCGTTCCCAAATGATTTCCCCTCTTTATTATTTAACCTTTCTTTTAGTGATTTATCACCATTTTTCATAATATTATACTCTATTTTGTCTTCTTTTCAGTGAAAATTAGGAATTTTCCAATACAGAATATAAAACAAGTGATGTCAGACAGAACAAACCCCGCCCCTCACACATATTTTAGCCCATTTTGGTATCGATCCAGCTGATGTCATTATCTATGTGTGTGGTGATGTCAGTATATGTGCCAAGTTTGAAGTAAATTGAAATGTCATTCATAAGCAAATGGGGGGGGGGGTTCATTCAGAAAAAATTTGAGGTTTAATCCGTACTTTGTACTCTCCCTCCATGAACTTTGACCTACTTTTCACCCTTTCCCGCTCCCTGTAATCAGCCCTAGTTGTTACACCTGGGGAGTCACACAGCTGTGGCTCATCAGGTGTGCTCGATCTAACCAGCTCTGCTCTGTCTACTCCTTGCCAGATCGTCCAGTGCATTGCATGGCTTTCCAGCGTTACTCTGAGTGTGTCATCTGCCTGTTCTGACCCGTTCTGTCCTGACCCATTCCTGCCTGCCTCCTCGCCTGACCTGTTGCCTCATTTGACCTAGTCTGCTGCCTGCTCCTCGTTGTATTGACCAGCCTTTGTCTGACCATTGTCTCCGTGCCAGCCCTGGTAACCAGACCGCCTTCCGACCTGGCCTCGCCTTAGCCTGCCCTGCGTTGGACCACTACATGCCCGGACCCTGGACCGACCTTGACCACCACTTGTACTAAACTGGTACTAAACTTGGGGTCCAAGTTTAGTACTAGTGGTGCTAAACCAAAGAGGACTCTGTTTGGACTGAATTCTTTGTGTGCTTTTTGCATACTGCTTGGACTTTTGAACTGTGCTATTGTACTATTGTACAATAAACACTCATTGACTTTTATTCTGAGTCTGGTCTCGCACTTGGGTTCACACCTAGATCATTGCAGTTAACCTCAGTTTTCCAAAATGTAACCACATGTAATCTGTGTCACTGGCAATCTATAAACCCAATTTGGCATAAATTGCAATAGTTTGGCTGCTAGAGTCATGTGAAATTTTGTACATTATAAGTAAATTGGGTGGGATTTATGTTTGGTGGTGGTCAGAGGGGCTGTTTGGTACAAATTGGCAGCCATGCTTCAGTTAGTCTGTCCCAGGGTAGCTGTGGCTGCAAATGTATTTTACCACCACCAGAATGAGAGTGTGAGAGTGAATGAATAATGGACTAATAATGTAAAGTACTTTGGGTGCCTTGAAAAGCACTGTAGAAATGTATTATTATATTCATAACAAATTTTAAGTTTGACCTACTTTTCACAAAATATTATCCAATCTAATCTGGGTCACTGGAAATTTATAAACCCAATCCGGTATGAGTTCAACCAATAGTTTTGCTGCTACAGTGTTAACAATCAAAGAAACAAACCAAAACAATGAAAAAAATGACAGCCAAATCGATCATTAATTTAACATAAAAAGTAGTGTGTCCATCCACTGTCACTGATCCAACTCCATGGGTTTTACTGGTGAATCAATTTTGTTGAAGATGACTGTGTTTCCATGGTAACTACAGAGCCTCTGTATGTCCAAATGGGTCATATCTGATGACCACGAAAAGATGAAAAACTTAATTTTACACCAATTATTTACATGTATTGATAGGATTAGTGATTATTGGATAATAAATTATTAAACCGTTTGTATCAGTTGATGCTTTTGGTTGCCGATGGCTGTTTGGGTCTTTATGGGTTGATCCATCAAGAAGTGACAAAAACAGGTTTGGAAATTAACTCAACATCCTGTGAATCTGTAGCAATTTGGTGCAACATTTTATTTAGTTTTTGTTGCTTGATTCAGCCTATTTCCTGGTTCATGACTAAAGAGACGGGTTGGTGATGGTGAACGTAACTTTTTTTTTTTTTTAAGTATTTTGGGTATAAATCAATGAGGCTTATGTCACAATATAGCACAGATATTCACTTAAAGATCACACTTAGATTCATCAGGAATGACAGGACAGCCATAGTATATATTTCTATAAGTGATGATCCCACCCTTGGCATCACAACCAGGGATTAATGTCAGTAAATTCAAGTGAAAAACAGACTTTGGTTTTCCCATGCAAACGCACCACATGAAATATAGATGTGGAAGCTAATTTATAAGTCACCAGAGGCCCACAGATTATACTAGTCCTGTGTGAATAAAGTTGGATACGCAGCACCACATTTATACATAGTTAAAACCCTGAAACAAACACCATACAGACCCTTGTATCCCTTCAGTTTTTTATTACTTTTCAGTATCAGCGACAAAACTCCAAACATTGTGATAGTTTTTCCTTTAGTATCGTTCTCCAGTTTCCCATTCATGTCTTTCACATCATTTCATTGCCCCATATGATAAAATAAGATCTTTTTTCCCTCTCTCTCATCACGTTGACACGTTACACATATTATAGTGCACAATAAAATGCATTTTCGCATGCACCCAGTAGCAAAAAAAAGAACCCAGATGAGAAAAATATAGCTA
>JAQQZY010000016.1:22297938-22312333 GCA_030068375.1 Ostorhinchus rueppellii | reverse complement strand
CCTTCGCCCTAAGTAGCTGGGATAGGCTCCATGTGACCCCCGTGACCCTAGTGAGGATAAAGCGGGTATAGAAGATGGATGGATGGATGAGAACATACAATACCAGCCTGGAAAGTGCAATATTCTGACACTGAGGTTTCATTTATAACATTTACAAGAAGTAATATGGGATGTTTTGCATTACCTGTTTTTGTGTTTCAGGTACATGGGCCAGACATGGCCGTCGAACAGGCCGGGGGGATCTGGCACCGCGTAGTTCCTGGAGCACCTCCTCTTTTTGCATTCTTCATATGGGGTGGAAATGAAGTAACGGTGGTTCAACACATCGGGGACCTTCACATATTTATATTCATGGATGCATGGCTTTTACTGGAAGGAAAGGGGATGTAAAAGTGCTTGAAAAGGAATTAAAGCTGTAGAAAATGGAACCACTCAAGTGAAGTTAAACAAACATTTGTTTGTTTGTTTTCACTCTAGCAGAAAAACTATTCGTTGAATTCATACCAAATTGGGTTTATAGGTTGCTAGTGATCCAGAATAAATGTCATTACATTTTGCGAAAAGTAGGTCAAAGTTTAAATTTTTATGAATTTTTATTTATTTATTTATTTATTTATTTATTTATTTATTTATTTATTTCATTTATTTGTAAAGGGCAAAATTTTAAATATCTGTAGCTGCAAAACTATTGGCTGAATTCCAACCCAATTTGGTTTATACATTGCCAGGGATCCAGAATAAATGTCATTACATTTTGAGAAAAGTAGGTCAAAGTACAAATCTTTTATGAATTTTTTATATTTTTTTTCCCCCATTTACTTATCTCCTGAGACCCAACAACGCATTTTTGTCCTCTGTAGGGGACAAGAGTTTCACAGCTTCACTGAAAACAAAACAAAACAAAACAAAACACATCCATTGCAAATAATAATGGATTAGATTTTTATAGTGTTTTTCTAGACACCCAAAGTGCTTTACATTGTTGATCCATTCAACAATGAGAGAGATATTCACTCTCACATTCTCCCTCTGGTGGTGGTAAACTATGTTTGTAGACCCAGCTGCCCTGGGCCAGGCTAATGGAAGCCTGGCTGACAATTTGCGCCTACACCCCCTCCAACCACCAAACATTCATACACTAGTGTGAGTGACAAGGCAAGGAGGGTGGAGTAAATAGACTAAACTTCTACTTTCCTGTCAGGAGGATATAATGGGTGAAATTTCAAATGTCTATCAAAACATCAATTTTGTTTCAATTTACTTGGCACATATATAGAAGCAACTGAAATGCTGACATCACCACATGCACAGATATGATGACATCAGCTGGATCGATGCCAAAATAAGCTACAATACATGTGAGGGGCGGGGTTTTTTTGTGCCTGGTACCACTCGTTTTTGTTTCAATCTGATGCCTGTCAACACACATGATTGACATGATTGTTTCACTTCACATTTTATGACGTTCAACAGCTGTGTTTTTCGGTTTCTATTTAACCTCCAATTGTTTTGTCTGAAGAAAACTGAAAGAAAGAAATGTTAACATTTCGCACACATTCATGTCAGTTGGTTTTGGATGACACTGAGGTCACAGCGACACGCAATTTTAGAATGTTCCTTCAGCCACTTCCCATGGTTTATATAACGTTTCCATTTCAAAATTACATGTTCAATGTTCCAGATCAGTCTGTTTTTTCCCCCCAAATATTTGGCATCAGACAACAAATAGCTCGAAGCTTATTATGTAAATAAATGGTTTTGAAATCCAACTGTTAAAAAAAAATTCACTCGGGTCCACACTCACTTACAGAAACATTTTGGCAAGAAAATAGAATGAGGATAATAGTCTCCATATACTTGTTTCTCGTTTTATGCTTTTTATGAAAACCTTGCTCACCTAACAAACTCATACGGGTTTTAATGTGAGACCAACTGAGAGTCCACACAACTATTTACAAGTGCCATGCTGATATTTTCCAGCAGAGAAATATGTTTTTCATAAGGACACTGGCAGTTCACATATCATAGAGGAAGAAGAAATATAAACTGGTGTTAAAGTCCACCTTTTGTCTGTATTGACTCAGTTTTAACAGTTTAGGGACTCCAGGTGATGATGGTTTATCCAAAGTCCATTTTAACAGTCAGCTTTGAGTTCAAAGTTCACCCACAGAGACATACGAGTTTTAGAATTGTTATATTTTTGTGTGTATTGGGAGACTTTATACAAATAAATATGGTATTTTAGTGTAAAAGAACAAAATGAGTGTTTTAATTGGGCAGCAAAACTCAGCCTTTTGCATTTCATCTATAAAGACCCAGTGGTACTTTTGCAGCACTTCCCAATGAAAATTTCTCTGTATTCAGTCTTTTTTAAAGTGATTTTTAACCATTTATTCTAATTTTATCCTCTTCATTTTGTGGTTCTTCAATAGAAATCTGGTATTTTCCCATATTTAATCTACTGACCATGTAGATGTTCACAAAAGCTCAGAGTAAAGTTAACTGTCATAATATCAGAAACAGCAAAAAATGGAGAAAATGTGACTTTTTCAACAAAATGTATCAATTTATTTACATACCTGTATCCAAATCCTTGGGTTTTATTGGTGAATCAATGTTGTAGAAGATGACGGTGCTTCCACGGTAACTATGGAGCCTCTGAAAGTCCAAATGGGTCATATCTGATGAGCATAAAGAGATGCCAAACTGTATTTTACACCAATTATTTACATGTATTGATAGGATTAGTGGATCAACAGGTATTACAAGTTTTATATTGGTGGATAGTTTTGGTTGGCATTGGTCGTTTTTGTCTCTATTATGATAAAGTATTGAAACCCTCGTCCCCTGCACTAATAAAGAAGTTTAACTATATTTGTTTTCCAACTTGTCCTGCAGATTGTGTTAACTTTCTAAAATAAAAAATGGTTGTTTTTGTTGTATATAACATAGGACATACACAGAATTGAGATATTATGTCACTCTCTCTTTGCTATTTAAATGCCATAAAATGAGATAAAAACACAATCAAATGAAATTAAGTGTCATAAATGATAAACTATAGTAGAATATAACAGGTATAAATCAAACCTATTTACAATAACAGTGGACTGTAAAAAGTCAAACATTGGATGAACTGAAACATTTTTCTTCAATAGGTCACACATAAAAAAAAATTACTTGAGTGAACCAAATGAAATTATGTTAAATGTAATATAATGTAATTTAATTTGGTTCATTCAACTAATTTCTTTTATGTGTGACCTATTGAAGAAAGATTAAGTTCATTCGATGTTTGACTTTTTACAGTGTAGTGCCATATAGTACTGGCGATGACAGGTGAGAAGGTTCATAATGGAACGAAACAGCAGCAGACATAAAAAGAATCACAAATATCAAAATTTAAGGATGTACATATGCCTACTAGAACTAAATAACTGCAGTATTTTCACATGCTGTGGTTATTATCAGTAGCTGTGAATACATTTGTGGCTCATACTGTACCTGAAGGCAGATTGCAGTAACATACTTTAACCACAAGAGGGCAGAAGGTGATAATAAAACGCTGGATGAAGCTCAACCAGGGCAGATAAGCAGCATATGAAGAGCATTAACCTCCTCTCTCCTACTCTGACGCTCTACAGTGCTCTGATTAAGGAAATGTTTGATTCCAGCTCCTGTGCACGAACGCAGCACGGCCTCCTCTCTCTGGTGCCACAGTGTAATTCCTAGATTAAGGTTAACGAGCCTCCCCAACCTTATTGCTGTTATTATGGTTTGGCAGCAGAACAACAGAGCAGAGCTTTTTGGTGGTTGTGTCCTGCCATCAGTGCCAGACATGCTGTGGCACCACTGCCGGGTATAACAGGCTCACACTGTAAAAGAATGTAAAAAAAAAAAAAAAAAAAAAATCACGATGCATCTTGTTGCTGGTGGTTTGGGTGTGGATTTGGAAGATTCCACAGCAACGACAAGAGATTTGTCTCAGTCATGAAATGGAGAGTAGCTCGTGTGAGATGTGGTTTTAGTTGGAAGTATGATAGGTGTGCATACGTGCTGGTTTTTAATCTATGATCCACAGTAAAACCACACTTTTATGACTAATTATGTATTATTAATAATTACAGTGATTTCATGTTTTGTCACAGTTTCATTGTTATCATTTTTAACATTTTACGAGCCAGGAATTGCTTGAATATCTGTGAATTATGGACGTACCTAAACATTCAGGTGTGAAAACTCTCTAGTGACTATTTGTTAGCTCAAAAACTCTACTTGATTTTCATTTTTTTTTAGATGGCTTCAGCCAAATTATTCATGTTTAACCCATAAAAACCTACTTTTGCTACTTTGAGATCACTTCTAAATGAATCTTTCTCTCTATCCAACCTTTCCCCACTGATTTATCACCACTTATTGCAATATTATCTTCATTATTTTGCATTTTTTTCAGCAAAAATCTGGTACTTTGCTATATTTAATTCACTGATCATGTAGAGGTTCATTAACGCTATGAAACCATTTGTATCATATTTGCTACACCAGGTTCTGAGACCTTTATCTTATCAGCAAATCAATACCTTCCTTAAAAAAGTATTGGTTATATAGGTTATATGTGACCTGATACGTGTTTTCTGTCCCGTGGTGGATTATTATCCCACTACAGCCGATGGTAGGGTGTTTTGTTTTTGTTTGTTTTTTTTTAAATATGGTCACTATTGTTAAATCGTCCACACACTTTTTGCAGGAAAGTCTTTGTTAATTTTCAGTTAAGAACAATATTTATATTGTTATATTTATTATTTTTCTAAATGAGTACTTCATGTACTGAAACAGTTCATAGTTACTTGGTGATTGATTCTTTATAGTAGTAGTAGGTGTGTACTGAATTTGATACTGCAGGTAAATAAAGTACTTTATAAAAACTCCCAATATGCCAAATGAGATACAAAAATATATCACAAACAGAATGTAGAGCAAAATGTTTTGTTTGGATATTGTTAAAAGGTCTAATAAACATCTCCATTTGAAAAAAATTGAATTTTGTGACTAGTTTTTGATGGGTGAGGTTTTACAGGGTTAACGCTCAGAGTAAAGTTGAAGGTTATTATATTAGAAACAGAGAAAACTGATGAAAAAGTGACTTTTCGGTAAAATATCAACTGAACAAAAACCAAGTATCTCCAACCACTGTCACTGATCCAACTCCATTGTCTACTTTTACTTTTATACTTCATCTACATTTCACAACTTGTACTTTTTAACTTGATGAATGACATTGAATCTATACATTTACTTTCACTGGAGTCTTTTTTTTACACAGTGATCTGTACTTGAACTTAAGTACTTGTTCCACCTCTGGCTTTAAATTTCTCAAATTCTTCTGAACACCTGCCTCTTGGGTTTGCCTGCATGCAACTAGATTCCTTCACTCAAATAAATTCCTCTGTATGGCTTATAAGGGGTCTGAAAATGCAGGGTAATCAGACACAGATTCATGCAGGTGATCCCTGATGTTCTGCACGGCTGCACAGTTCGGTGCATGGCATCCTTCACCTCAACAGAAGCGGCTGTGCTTTCAGTCCAGGTGTGCAGAGACAGAGGGAACACTGCCAGGGCCTTAATATCTCGGTCTTTTTTTATGGGATATCTTCCTTTCACCCTGGAAAAATCTACAGTCAGACGTTATGCATTCCTCTGGGAGGCAGGAAGGGAGGGATCTGCCTGTGAGGAGAACTTCCTGTCCCATTAACACCCTTTTCACCCAACCTCGATCCAACGCACCTTCCCTCTGGCTGATGTAAATGAAAGATCGTCTACAGTCAGGTATGCTGAGGGAAAAGAACAAACGCGAAGCACGCAGCTGGGAATTGATAAGTAGGCAGCGTCCTGCCTGGCAGAGGGTTCTCAGCAGATTGGAGAGTGCAGGTCTCTCTCAGGCAGATTTACTGCATGCCAGAGGCTGAGGTTTGAGGAATGTCCCCCTGCAGTGAGAACGAGAGGGCCACGGGAGGGTGAGCGAGACAGGCAGAGGCATCTGTACTTCAACATCATATAGAACCTGACAGTCAGATGGGCTTTTCATGTGTTGTTTGTTTCTGGAACAATGTGTGTTTCTAAATTAAAACTCTAAAGTTCAGTAAGAGCTGCTGAAAGAGACTAAACCCTTTAAAAATGATCAGAACATCCTTTTTTCTTCAATTTCTTGTTCGTTTTAATGCTAGGTACAACTAAAGGTACATTTGTTTGGACAAATATAATGAAAACAACAAAAATAGCTCATAACAGTCTAATTTCAGAGCTGATATCTATCCATTTTCCATGTTTTCTTAATAAAAACCAAAATCACTTCACAGTTTTTCCATCAATATCTATGACATTGTACTGACAAAAACAATGCTTTTAGACATTTCATGTTTTCTTTTCTGTCGTTTTTAGTCACATGACACACACAGGAGTTACTACTTGATGAACCATTGTTTCTGATGGTCTAATAAGTTTTTCTGCAGCTGGAGGGCACTCATAGAAATACTCTGAAATTCAAAAGTTCAACTTCAGTGTATTATTAGAGGATCTAACAAAACTATTATTTTTATGAAATTTAGAAAAAACTGTTATTGTTATGCAGAAAATCAAGGTCAGTGAAGTTACCATATTTGGGTCCTTACCTGTAAGTGGCAAAATAAATGAATAAATGATAATAATAATAATCCAGAAAGTATATTAAAAAAATACAAGAAAAACAGACGTAAGGTGAAAAGAACATGTATTTTACAACATTAGAACATTACATCAACGTAAATGCTGATCCAGACACTTGTTATCCCTTTGAACATCATCATTTCCACTAGATTTTGTAAAGACGGTGGAACGGCATCTGTGTCACCACTTGACTCTCAGTTTTGTTTCTTTTATGTTGATTTTGACATCTGTCATCAGGACCATCGATTCACTGCTGGTGTACGATTGTCAGGAGTTGTTGAAAATCAAAGAATTAACTCTTTTTTTTTTATCAATTAATTCACTAGTTGTGTGGTCCTCTGTCTTTTATTTATTTATGTATATATTCATTTTATTACTTTAACTTTTTTTATAGCATTGTTGTAGTTTTATGTACTTATTCATTGTTTTTAGTATTTTTTTTTATCGCTGTATAATGTGCAGCACTTTGGAAACAACAATATTATTTTTTAATAACAGTGGACTGGATTAGTGCCATTATGTCACGGTACCTAACAAAGCAGTTCCACTCAGTGTCCATGCAGAGGTGGACCTTGCAGACCCTGTAGACCACATCGGACCTGAGATCTTCACTGTAACTGTCACTGTCACATATTCACTTTCCCAATAAATGTTAACGACTGCCAAGGAGTGACGATAGTAGATTGTGAGTTATTCTGAGACTCCAAACCCTAAGAATATACAGCACTGAGTAAAAGTCTTAGACCACCTTCAGCTTTGTTGTTTCTGCAGAAGAATGAATTTATAATGGTATCTACACTCATACTTATCTTAATGCTATTCATTTGTTTAAAAAACATACAACATGTGCAGGATATGCCCCAATATTAAGGGTGAAATA
Source organism: Ostorhinchus rueppellii (assembly GCA_030068375.1). NCBI lineage: Eukaryota > Metazoa > Chordata > Actinopteri > Kurtiformes > Apogonidae > Ostorhinchus > Ostorhinchus rueppellii. The sequence continues at coordinate 22,304,751 of JAQQZY010000016.1, read as the reverse complement.
GGTACATATTGTATCTATGAGGCAATGTTTTGGATGTATTTAGCTGTAGGACGGACAAACATTGTAGTAGAGATATAAATTAACTTTTGTGTGTGATTTATTTGCCTATAAAAGTCTTTAAAACTGACAAAATGCATTTAGTTGTACTCTTTCTTGTAGCCACATCTGTAAATATATAACACATTAAATTTACAATTTTAGCAATCTCAAACTTCACCACTAGGTGCCACCAAGAAGCAGAAGTCACAGCACAGAATAGTATTGAATTCTAATTATTGATTCTTTAAAGATGCAAAGTTTGATTGTTTTGGTGTTGTTGGGAAAAAAAAAATCTATAATCGCCTTCCAGCATATTGTAACTCAGGTAGCCTGAGAGGATGACACGTCTGCATCGACTCTAAAATTTGGCTAATCGCATGTGTTTTCAGACAGGCAGGATGGTTACATGCATTATTGACAACTGTATTTATACTGCTCTCAATACAGTAGCTCATAAAGTACCTTCCCTTCTCAATAAACAGCTTGAAACAAAATATTTATCTTTATATCAAATGTTTTGATTTGGACTAAGAGGAGAAAGTTGCAGAGATTTTTTTTTCATCCTCATTTGACTCCTGCAAGATTTATGTGTTCATCTGTAACGTTACAGCTTGCAATGATAGGGATTATTTAGTTTCAATAATAGATCTTAATTAATTTATTGATTTTTATGTTACATTAATATGAATCTGTTAAGTAAAAAGTACAGTATTTTCCTCTGAAATGCAGAGGTATACAGTACACAGGCAGAAAACTGATACTACTCAAGTAAATTACAAACAGCGCAGATATTATACTCCGCCTCTGCATGGATCCACACCACAGCAACATTGACAAGACATTGCATGTGTATTATCTGGTTACACTGCATTACACAATGTTGTAAATGCTTGATGACCTCAGATAAGTACTTGTTCCTCTACATGACGAGCTGCCCCACATTCTGATCCATCAGGGTTACATCTGTTTAAATACTAAGCAAAACCCACTCTGAGAGCGGAGTGAATTAAGCACATTAATCCTTATCCCTGCTGTAAAAAGGACATAAAGTAGAAATCTCTCAGTATAAGCCATATTGTGGAGTAAAATCCCTCCACTTTGGTCTCATTTTATTTGTCATGTTGTTGTGAATAGAGCTTTGTCAGGCCAATATTGACCCGATCCTTGCACTCTGTACTATTGGCTGCTTGTGATTTTGGTGATCTACACCGGATTATTAAAGATTACACTCTTGTTACAGTCACAATGCTACGTTTACTTTGCCTTTGCTGAGAACTAATGCACTCAAAATGACGGTTATATACCGAGCCATCTCATACTGGAATATGTTACCACCAGAAATTATGTTAATAGGTAGTCATGTTATTTTTAAAACACGTTTTAAGGAATTTATAAGCAATAATGAAACAATGCTAAATAAATTGAACTGCTTTTTTCTGTCAGTGTGTTTTGTAAATGTATAAACTGTAATATTTTTATACTGAGAAGTAATCATGTTGTTTGTAAAACAAATCTTAAGAAATCTGTAATCAGTAATGAAACCATGCTAAATTAATGTAACTAATTTTTGTTTTGTTTTTTTCTGTCTATGTGCTTTGTAAATGTAAAAATTGTAATACTTTAATATTGGGAATGGACCCCAAAAAGAATAGTCTCTGCTTTGGTAGAGACTAATGGGGATCCTTAAATAAAGAATTAAAGAAATAAAGTCCATTTGAATGTGACAAAATCCCTTTCAGAGGTTAGATCAAGTAGAATTTGCATTGTTCATCTACGGAGTCGTACTGGAACAAACATGCTGCTAGCTGGTGAAGGATGTTTGTGATTAGGAAGGATGTTGGCTTGAAAACGGCTCTTCCTGAATCAGCATGTCTGTGTGTGCAACACTATGCACGGCAGGAGATTACATTCCCTATCCTTACGCATAAGATTGCAGTCTGTGTTATACATTTGCATTTATATCACTTGATGTATTAAGGCAGATTCCCAAAATGACAGAAACCTGTCTGTGCATGAGCCAAACCACTCAAGACAGATGAAACATGACCGATACTCATCGCCTTAAAAAGGACGCCTTTTCCATGCCTGTCTGTGCTTATATGTCATCTAACTGTTTCTCTGGCTCTGTTGGACTTTTGTGTGCGCCGCTTGAGTTGTTTTAATGTTTAGAGCAGACTAAAGGCTTGGATACTGATTGACAGCTCTATTATATGGCTGCAATGACACTTTTTCTCTCTTATGCTGGGTCTTTGCCTTTAGGGGGATGTTTACATAAGAAACATAAAGACAGGCATATCATTTCATACAGAAATATGAAGATGGCACACATATTGACTTACACTACACCTGCTTGTCTTTTTTTTCTTTTTCTTTTTTTTTTTTGCAGTGGTGTTCTGGCGTCTGGACATGTCTGGTTATGCCTTTTGCTTGCAGCAGCTTTGAAAGGCTTTAATTTCCCCTTGATTACTCCATATCTTTGGCCTTTTCCCACCTAGAGAAAGCAACACTGTACTATTATTTATACCTCAGCCACTCATTTATGCTAAATGATATGATTATAGCAGCATGTATGTGAGAGTGAGGTCCATACGGTTAATGAAGAGCAAACAATGGCTTGACTATGGGAATCGCCATAAAAAAATAAAAAAAAACTTTATCACTGATGGTCATGATGTTCAGTTTTCAGTAACGTCATCCAACAATGTGCTGATATCCTCTGAGTTTGATGTTTTTTATGACCTCTTCCACTACTGGTGACGTCACACTGATGAATGAAGTAGTGTTTCACTGATATCAGTTTAAACCATTCAAGAGATAAAAAAACAAATACTAAGACAGACCGCCTATCATAGTCATAAATGCTGGCGGGTTTGTTTTTTATCACTTTGCCTCTGAAATTACATAACAAACAGACACTATAATGGTACAGCAGCAGGCAGACTAAACAATATGTCTTTGTTATTTTTTTATCAAAGAACATTACTGATTCGACTTGAAGCCAGTACAGACTTGATGTCATGATCAGGTCTAGGGACAGCAGAGAGGCTGCAGTCGGACTTCAGTGTCTTTATTTTGCTTTAAGGTAACATGAGTAGTTATTAGTATTATCTCTACAGATGTCTAGAAAGCTGTTTGTTTGGGGTTTTTTTAAAAACTTGTTTTAGCCTAACTTTTAACCAAAGTCCAACCACATGTATCTACTGATCAGCTGAATCACTAAGCCAAGCAATGCAGTTCAATAATTCCAGTAAAATGGAATTTATCCTTTAAAAACTGTGAATAACATGAAGAATCAGCAGTTTCTTAAGAAGAATTAGTACAATTTTAGCAATTTTATGTGCATTATAACTTATAGATTACGGTGGATCTACAAGTGCACAAAACATTTTATAACAGGAAGAATGTTGTTAAAATTGCACTTCTTTTAAGACATTTGACATTGTTTGTATTTGTTACACTTTTTTTTGTAAAAGGATAGCGTGTAAATGTAAAAAAAAAAAAACCCAAACATTAATGTAATTTTACTTTTTTTATTCTCAAACAAAGAGACAAATTGGAGTTCTCATTATTTATAGGTTATTATAATAGCATTTTACTAACCTAACTTACTTCATATCAAATTGGGCTGTATGTTGCCCCTGAACTAAAACTAAAAATTATTTTGACACCCTTGATTGTTAATGTCTTCAGTATAATTTTTGGATTTCACAAGTTCAGATTGGGCCCATTGGCAGGCTGGTTTTGTTCCGCAGGCTGTATATTGGACACCTATGGAGCCTTTGAACATCCAAATAGCTCATATTTGATGATGCTGATGAAAAGCTGAGAGTTTGTAGATGCAAACGTTTTCATAATGTAATTTTACTTTTTTCTCCACACTAAAACATAGAAAAAACTTTGTAGTTGACATTATTTATAAGTTATTAGAATAGAATAGATCTTTATTGTCACTGTCACAGGAACAATGAAAATCAATTTAGCAGCTCAGTTCAATTTAGCAGCAAAACACTCAGGAAAATAAAAAATATCATAGAGTATAATACACATGTGCTGTTAAAGTACTGCTAGAACTGCTGAGATGAACAAAATATACAGAAAGAATATACAAAAGCTAACTTGCTATGCTTTTATTTTACTGAGATCCTATTCTACGTGGCTGTATGTGGGCTTGACACTCCTGCTTTAAGGTCTCCAGCTGCAAATATTTGGGAACCATAACCATTGCACTAAATCACTGAGAGGAACTTAGATTATTCATCTATGTGACTAAAATGGAGTCATAATTTTGCAATAGAGGCTTTTGGAGCATCTGGAGGGACATATATAGGCATAAATATTCAGTATATGAGTTTGTGATTAAATTGCAACGCATTAAGTCTCTTCAGTCTATTTTAAGAGCCTCAGATTCTCATTGAGATCCAGCTTAGAGCCAGACTGGGACTTGCGCGTGCATGTATGTGGGGGAGAGAGGCGGGACCTCGCAGCCGGGAAGGGCGTTCTCTTTGCGGTCAGACCGGGCAGAGTCATCCCGAGGGGTGGGTCCTCCGGCAGCAGAAAAGGAAAACCCACCTTTTTTCATTGTTAAGGACGCGGTGGAATGTGATGGTTTGATCTCAGCCTGGCCAGGGAGGGGAATATCCGTGAGGAAAGGACCAACGAAAGCGGTTTATGTTCAGGGGGAGTCGTGAACGCACCCCCCTCCGGTTGCCTCCGGTTCTCCGGTTCCTGCCTCAGTCGGAGAGTATGCGGATGAACTTGTCCTCGCCGTGTCGTCTCCGTCCGCATGAACTCACATGAAGTTGTGGATTTACGGTCGTGTTTTCTGAGCCGGAGCCGGACCAGATAAAGGTAAAGTTCAGGTCTTTATTTCTGTTTTAGTTGAGTGTTTTTCAAGGGGGTGGGGGGATACAGACCGTGGTTTCCCGGACTGCAGAAGTCTGAACTGCGGCAAGTTTTTCAACCCTCCTCCTCCTCCTCCTCCTCCTCCTCTTCGCCGTCGTCCTCCTCCACCACCTCCTCCTCCCGGTGCTGCTGCTCGTTTTCCAGCCAAAACGAAGCATCCCGGACTGCGGAGAAAACCTCAGGTGGTTGTACTGTACCCGTGAACGCAACAATTATCTCATATTCCATAGTGCGCGTGTGATGCGTTTTAGGTCAGATGAATCTACGTACATAATAACATCCATTTATGCTCCGACATAAAAATTGGATTAACTTGGCTCATTCTGCTATGAAAACCATTTTCCCTCATTGGTTCTTGAGTCATGAGGCAATTTAGGGTATTTCTGTTAAGTAAAAGTGTTTCAGTTTCTTTTGTTGACATCCAGCATCAGCCGTAATACCTTAAATACTTTCTAACAGAGACATGTCAAGGCTGTTTACCTCATACACTCCATCTACTTCAGGTTGATGTCTTTATAAGGAGCATGTACAGTGTATTGCATGACTATTATCTGTAGGTTATGCACCGTAATGAGCTGGAGGTATGAAAATTATACTCCAGGCACCCAACAGTAAACACCAGTATTAAAACACTTCTCAGAAGCAGACTAGTATATTACTGCCATGATCATAATGGAAAATTCAGCACCTCCCCTTGTTCAGCTTTTATCTCCTCAATGACTTTTCTGTTAATTGAGCCATTTTACAGCTGGAAGACAATCTGTGATGACAAATGCACTTGTTCCAGTCTCTCAGAATGATTAACTCTGGATTAAATAGAAACATGGAAAAGCCTGCTTGTTCTTCTGCAAGTGTTTGTTTTCTTTAACATATGGTGCACCGCTTGCAGGTATGCAATGTGTGGTGAATTAACCCTTAAAGACTCGGAATTGTTTTCATGGTGACTTCTTACTGTCGGATTTTGCAGTGCAGATCTTGTATTCTCCTCTGTTTAATTCACCCAACATGTAAATGATGGAAAAGCTTTGACTTAATTCAAAGGTTACTTTATCAAAACATGAAAATTGAGCAAAAGTGACTTTCAACAAAACATATAATTTAATGAACATAAAAACAAGCATCTTCAACCACTGTCATTTGTCAAATTACATTGGTTTTACTGGTGAATCAGTGTTGCAGGAGATGATGGTGTTTTCACGTTCACTACAGAGTCTTTGACGTCCAAATAAAGAGAAACTGCATTTAACCTTAATTATTTTACTCTGTTCTTAGGATTAGTGTAGGAAAAGTGTTTGGGGTTAAAGGAAGAATATGGTGGGAGGTGTCTCTTCCAGCATGCACACTTTCATAGGACACCAGGGTTCACTGAGTGGGTATGAATATATTGGTTTTTTTTGCCAAATGCATTGCAAATTTTAACCTTATTTCCATAAAGCAAATCCAGTTTTTTGCATATTTCCATTCACTACTGTTATGTGGATGTTCGTACATCATCATGGTTTAGAAGTGCAGGAGATTCTGCTAGATGTAAGGGGTATTTTGTGAAAACACATGAAGTTGCTTGAGCTTTTCTCTGCTCAGTTGAACCTCTGAACTGCTGATCTGGATAATGTTTCAGAGGCTTTCACTTGCTTCTCTGAATGTGCCATAGTTTCTCAAAGCCTTTGTCTGACATTTGTCTTCTGTAACTCTACATATGTGGGAATTTTTCAAAAATAGCCTTTATGTATGTTTCTCATCCTCTACATTTGCAACATCTGTTTCCTGTACCATTTTTTTTAATACTTATTTTTCCTCAAAAATCTATCTATCTATCTATCTATCTATCTATCTATCTATCTATCTATCTATCTATCTATCTATCTATCTATC
>JAQQZY010000016.1:22239215-22259991 GCA_030068375.1 Ostorhinchus rueppellii | reverse complement strand
ACCGGAGTACCCGGAGAAAACCCACGCAGACACGGGGAGAACATGCAAACTCCACACAGAAAGGTCCCACCAGTGACCAGTGACTGGTGCGAGAATCAAATAGTAGAAACAAGTTTCAAAGTAGTAGTAATAGTAATAAGTAGCTTCTAAAAAGAGAGATATGCTGGAAGCTTATACTTACACATTCCTCAAAATGTATTTCCATTTTGTAATGCTTTTTGCCAGAGAGGTGTCAAAATTCAACAAGTGATAAATTAGTTAATTGTTAGTTGTTGTTTTTTCTGTATAATATTTTCATTCTGTTCTTTCTGGGTACTCTGCCTTCCTTGGATTGTCCAGATGCATGCATGTTAACAGGTTAAATGTTCACTCTAAATTGTGTGAATGTTACAGTGAATGGTTGTTCATTCGTATATGTCAGCCCTGTGATAAACTGGTGATGTGTCCGGGGTATATCCAACCTTCACCTCATGGCAGTCAGGATAGGCTCTGGGACCCCTGAGACCCTCACAAGGCCTTGAGAAAAATGATAAATGGATTGGTTTTTCTTCCTACAAAACCTTCCCTCCTTACGTTGAGATATATTGAGATATTGTGTAGACTGAGGTATATCTCTGTCCACTCCACAACACAAAAATGATTACAAACTGGTACAAATGCTTGGATCAAGCATCGTTTCTGTTGGATTTAAAACTGCAGACATTATGGATAATACTAGATGTAGCAGAAACAGAAGCCTTATTCTGTCATGAAGCTGAGCAGCGATGATAAATTAACTTACAAACTTAGGTTACCTTAAGTGTTGGTTCTGATTGTTGAAGTGTATTCTTTAGATGATGTGGATTTGTCCAAAACACTGGTCTGGTCTGGAATGTCTCCCAAAGGTATCCATGCTGACCTCAATCTACTGCAGGCCCTACACTGATTTATACATGTGGATTTGATGGTTCAAGTGCAGTTTCATTACACAAAGTAATAGTAGACGGAAGCAAAATGAGGTGTGATGCCTTTTCCTTGTCCACATGGACACACACAAACCAGAGTTTGTATTTTTTTTTTTTTTTTCAAATCATTACTTTTTTTCCTGCTTTATTTGTGTATTCTATTTATATTATTTATTGCTTTTATCTCTTAACACTTTCCATTATTTTTGTTGTTACTTTTTTTGCTGGTGTTTTTTCCAAGAGTGAATTCGAATGCAACTGAGCTAATTGTGGCTAAGTAATTTCCCTTGTGAATCAATAAAGTTTGTCTAAGTCTAAGATGATGTTTTTAAATGTTTTTTTGTTGTTGTTGTTGTTTTTGTGACCTAAAATGCTGTTGTTTTGTAACATATCTGTAATCACGTGGACAGGGCATAGGACTTCCTAATTTCTATCTTAATATACAGCATATTTCAGCCCGTACTCAGCTAACTGTATATGTAACTTGTATTGAGTGCAGCACCAACACCTACTTTGAGTTTATCTGCAAACTACGACATAAAAGTAATTGCTTTTTGATTGACAGTAAATGACTAAAAGACAATATTATCTGACAGTCTGTTTTTTAACCTCTTTTCATTCTCTTTTAACCTTTATGCATCTGCCTCTCCTCATTCCCCGTCTGCCTGACTCATACTTACTCACACAGACTGTGAGTTTCCCCGCATCGACTCCAACAAGTGTCATCTTGTTGTGATGTTGTCATGTTCTCTTATCAGCGTGAAACGGCGACACGCGCACATTCTTCTCTCGGCACACAGTTCCTCATGTCTGTGTGTGTGTGTTCTCCCATTGAGTCATATAAGGATTTTAGCTGACTCCTGCTGAGAGCTCACAGTGCTTGAACAGCTGTTACACGCAGCCTTAAATAGGTAGCTAGTGTTGATCCCGGCAGGAAATACAGTATCAATGGATGATCAGACCAGTTCCTGCTGTTGGATTGATGGAACAAAGGGAGCTGCTTTATTTGTCTCTGAATAGAAATAATGAGGAAAAACTGTGACGTCATATGAAGGGAAAATTAAGTTAGAGTTTTTCAGCCTTTTACCGGGTTCCCACAGGGTCTTAAAAGTCTTGAATTTACAAATCTGTATTAAATATCTTTTGAAAAAAAAACTTTAAAAGGTATTAAATTTAATATGGTAGGTCTTAAGTTATGTTGCCATAAATTTGTCAGCTATACTGTGTTTAAATGTCCAAGCTCCAAACACAATGATGTTTGTCTACTCAGTTCTACCCATTTGAACTCGGGAATTTATTCTAAAATTAGGAACCAATCATCACTATCTTTGCAGCCCCAAATGAGAAATGACTTGGAACAGTGGGAATTAAGACACTGGAGTAAGTAGTTACATTTTCCTAAAATTTTAGGAGTAAAAAAATGTTGTCGGTATGGCCATAAAATAGGCATTTAGTTCTGTTCTAATTAGTCTTAAAAAGGTCTTGGAAAGTCTTGAATGTAACTTGTTGAAGCCTGTTGGAACCCTGCTTTTACATATACCTGCAGTAGCTTTTTTCTTTCTTATCGGTCTATTGAAGGCTTGCTATCTTCTTGTCGCTGTACGTCTCTGTCTTTTGCCCTTCTTTTATCTTCCTATCTGTTCTTGCCTCTTTATAATGTCACAGTGGTTGGACAGTTGTGTCTCCATGTGGAGTCTTCCTGTCTATCACGTCACAGCTGGGACTTCCCATGGTTTCACTCTGCAAAATAGCACATGCTTATTATAGTTTTGACCTTTTCATTAGTTTGTATTTTTATTTAGCTGTTTAGCTTTCAACTTCCTGTTTTCACTAGTGGATAAGTGTTTTGTCTTTTTTTTTTTTTTTTTGAGGAAATGACTACTTCTCATTTAGATTTTATGACGTTTTAGTGTTAAGGCCAGTACAGTCACAAGTGATACACAAAAGTAACTTATTCGGAATTCACTGACAAACTATTCATAAACACTAAGTTCAGTCAAAGGTCTGAATATATTTACAGCAACTGATTCTTCAGAAATACTGAATGACTCCAACACGATTATCTAATCTCTCTCAAAACGGTTCCACCATTGTTTTTTCGATTTATCTGGTATCTGAACAATACACTGTGATTGACAGATTTTGTCACAAGAAATGTTTGTCATCCTTGCCTTTTTATCATCAAAATCTTAAATTATCATGTGACATTTCACAGGGATTGAAATATTGTGCCCTTAAAGAATTATTACAGCACTCTCAGAATTTTTCTACTCAGCTAAAGTTACATTTTAATGACCTGTTTATTAGTGTAATAACAGTGTTTTACACAGAGGCTTGTACTATGGGTTTGTAGCATTAATGTTGTTAACACCTCACAGTGGCTAGTGGGTAAATTTGACTCCATTTATAGTGATACTTAAGTGTCTGTCCAGAGTGAAGTATTGGTTATCAGTCTGCATTAACTTTCAGGGTTTGGGTAACATGTTGTTTAACAGCTAATGAAGAAATGACGATCCATTACTGTAAGTCCATCGGCTGCAGGTCCAGCTACTGAGCTCTGAAGTGCAGTGAATATGTGATTTACATCAGTGCTTTAGAGATACATGGTGAAAAACTTTTGATCCATGATAAAATGCCATATCAAATAAGGCCACCACAGTGTGGATAATGAATGGAAACACTGCAGCTGTATGTACAGGAAAATGTGGATAAAACCTCCAGGCCAAGATAAAGCAAAAATGTCAAGTTTTCATTCAACATAACATAAAAAAGCCAAGACACACAGCCTAAAGTTACAGAAATTAGAGAAAACTAAACAAAACCTCACAGTGTCCTTGGAATGTCTAAATCATTCTATAAGAGGTGAAAAAATTGTGATTCAAATTGGAGTGGATTGTGATTTTTACCTCCCAAAAGATCCTGTAATGTATTTGACAAAGCTAATAGTGATGCAAAATATTTTGATGTTGCACAAAAAGATCTTTCCACATACAGTTTTTCAGGTATTATGAGGACAACCTTGATTTAGAAGAACTGAAAAGGCTTGGCTGAAATCTATAACATCAAATGTGATTGCTGCTGTTTTTTGCTCATATTGTGCAAGGCCTTTGTAGTGTGGCACATCATGAACCATTAGCATTTGGAACACTTTTTTTGTTTTGTTTTGGGTTTTTGGGACTGTTGATTTTATTCAAGTTAACAAAATATCTTTTTCACAGCTAGTGTTAGCTTTTGTCTAAATTATTAACCTGTAAGTACACTGTTTATCATAACAACCCAAGGGTACTTTTCAGATTTATAGCCCTGACACATTTTTATTATTGTGGTTTCTTGTGTGTACATGGTTGGTAATGCATCAGCCTTACTCAGATTACAGGGTATTTTATGTTTGCACAATCATTTCCTGACTAATATACATTAACAATTAAGCATGAAGGGTTTACTATTTCTGTACAAATCTGTCCATTATTTTTTACACAACTACCGTTCATTTTTGCGATTTTTGAATAATCTGTGTGTGTTTGTAATTCCCAGCAACACAAACCTAGTCTCATTTCCACATCCAAACCAGCCTGATGCAGTTCAGCTCAGTTCAGGTTGACTTAGCTTCAGTACAAAACAACACATTTGTCTCTGTTAATCAGCACATTGCTTCTGTTTCCCCCCTGGTGTCTCGTGAGGAGTATTTTGCATGTTTTCAGTGTCAGCGACCTCTGACCCCAAACACAGAAGGGCAGCAGGCAGAGGACATGCCAGAGTAACAGTTGGGAAATATTTCATGGAAGCCTGATGGCAAGTCACATGGGGCGTAAATTTACAACTTAACATCGGCAGCAAGAGTATTGCTAAACTTGTGTTTGTCAGTGTTTATTCACCAACATATTGAGTCACATATTTATTCATCTTTCTTGAGTACACTGGTTGCTAAATAGTTAAACACAAACAACCAGATTGCTTACTTCTTCCTGTAATGTTTTGTTGCATGTTGCGTCTCAATTTTTGCAGACTGTTGATTTTACCCATAAGATAAGAAAACATATACAGTATTTTATTGATCCCTCAAGGGGGAAATTCAAGTGTGTAAAGACCCAAACAACTGCCACTGACCAAAAGCATCTACTGATCTCACATTTTTAATACCTGTTGTTCCATTAATCATATCAATACATGTAAATCAGTGGTGTAAAATGCAGTTTGTTGTCTTTTCCTGGTCATCAGATATGAGCCATTTGGACGTTCAGAGGCTCCATAGTTACCATGGAAACACTGTCATCTTCTACAACATTGTTCAGAAGTGAAACCCACGTAGTTTGACAAATGACAGCAGATTGAGACATTTGGTTTATGCTTAGTTATTAATGGAATGTTTTTCTGAGTAAGTCACCTTTTTCTTCAGTTTTCTCTGTTTCTGATATAATAACCTTAGAATTTACTCTGAGCTTTTATGAGCATCTACATGATCAGTGAATTGAATAAAGGAAAATACATGATCTTAACTGAAAAAGACATAAAATACAGAGGATAATATAATAATAATTGGTGATAAATCACCTAAGAAAGGTTAAAATGGAGCGAAATATTCATTTGGGGTGCTTCTACAAAAGTAGCACTGGATTTTTATGGGTTAAGTTTATGAAATGTTATTGTATTAAAGATATTATTATCCCAACTGTGTAAGTTAAACAGAAAAGATGTTCTGTGTTCTGATTAGATTTAAGTCTCTCCAGACCTCCATGGCTACAGATCTGCATGAGGACTATCCAGTGACTGACTGGCTTGTATTTTCAGATGCTGCCGTTTTAAATAAAGCATCTAATATTTTCCCTCCTGCTCTGCTTCTCGGTCACAGCAACAGTGACGGGTGCATGTAATCCTGCGTCTACATGCTCTAATTTACTGTTATCCCATCAGCATCGGGTCCAGAGCTGACTTAAAGGGGCTTTAGGACTGAATCAACCACTTCAGAGTCACATTCTCAATCAGGTCAGCAACACAGCCAAAAATTTCCAGGGGTGTGTTATTAAGATCTGTCGTACTGTTACATTAAAGCTGACAGGTTAGGCACCGCTTAGTCCTCTGCCTTTTCTCTCTCACCCTCCTTTCCACTTCTTTCTGGCATTTCACATCCCCCTCCACCATATTTTCTGCTCTTGTCTCCTTATCACACACTCAAACAAGCAGAGCGCTGGTTTAAGCCCCAGCAACAAGACATTTGATGTAGATGGACAGGAGAGGGGAGGGGAGACCTAGAAAAGGCTCTGGGTTACTGAGCTAAGAGTATAGAAAGGATGCAATTTGAAGCTTCTAGCCAGGCTTTGAACTAACACTGTGCACGATCTTCCCATAAAACGCTGATAATCTTTGACTCCAAATAGTCTTATTTAACCCCTGAAAAAACAGTGTTACGTCTGATGTGTTCTCTTTAATTGCACTAGCAATGATGCAGTGACCTCAAATGACACACTATCATCTGCGTTATGCATAATGTAAAGAAAATAAGATGAAGTTATGAAATTTGGCTGTCAATATCTTTTTAAAGCAACAAGTGATCATATTTGGACACTTGCCATGCTAACACTACTGATTACTTTCTTAAACAGACTGCCCTCATATCTTAGAATTCATGTTTTATGTACGATTCATGCTAACTTGCCCTCTGTGAACTTAGGAGATTGTGTCTTTTTTGCACAGTTGCAACGGTAGCTTTGTTGCCACTGTAGAGGAGCAGCAGGGAGGCTCAGTAAACATAAAATTCATCCCAAGTCCACATTGTAATCAGAGTACAGACCAACTTTGACAGCTGTTGGTTCAGAAATGGAGTTGGTTAATATCAGGTGGATATCGAATTTGGGCTGCTCGATTATGGAAAAAATCAATATCACGATTATTTTGGTCAATATTGAAATCACAATTACGCAAACGATTAATTTTGAGTTTCACAATGCATTTATTCAGCACTTCTCTCGCTCTCAAAACACTTAATTGATTTTTTTTTTTTTTTTTTTATGCAAAATGTTCAAATTTTGGCCACAGATATGTACTTTACAGCTGTTATGCAATGGAATGAGATGTATTGCGCATCTGTGTCTCTCAGAAATTGCCTAAAGAAAAATGGAAAATAAATCTCTTCAACTGGATTATATGAGTTTTGAGATTGTTTGTTTGATAACAAAATTAAAATTGTGATCAAAATTCGATTAATTGCACAGCCCTATATGAAATGTAGAAGAGTTATGTCAGACTTAATAAAAAGTTCGGTGCTCAAACTATACAGTGATGTCATCTTTAAATTACATTTTTGGGGCATTTAGAGGACTTTAAATTTACTTTAAAATTACTCATGACTCAAGAAATAGAATGGTTCTAGGAGAAAAAAAAATCTTACATTTCTAAGGGATGTTGAATTTTTTTAACGTGAATCTGTTAAAACCAGGAAGTGTAGTGGCCGTCAGTGGTATTGCACATTATAATACTTTTACACTAGCTTCAGTTTCACATCATGGCTGTTGCCACTCAGGAATATTTCAGCACAGACTGATATTTCCCTGACAGGGAGACAGCATCTGCTTTGCCGTTATAGTGGTATTGTGGTTAACTTCCATGTCCTCACCCATAAACAAATCTATTTTTTGACCGAAGAGGACGTTTTGTTTACCCACTATTTCACCACATTTCAATACTTACACTGTAACTGGTCATTTATTCCAGGATTTTTAGGAAAAATACAAAGCAAGTAGGTATTCCCATCCCATTTGAGTTCACTTTAACGAACCAGTGACATGACCTCAGTTCCTTATCCGTTTTTCTGCTGAAATGCAACACTGCCTTTCCTTTCTTTACAGTTTTTCCAGAAGCAAAACTGAAAGGGTGAAAGAAACGAGGGGGGAAAAAAGTTACATGACAGCACAGGAAACGACAACCCGAACATTATGGGATGCCGGTTTTCTCTTTCTTGGAAAAAGGGAAAAATGCAGGCCAAGCATCAGGTCTCCACCATCTTGTGGCTTCCAGTGCTGCGCCAGCATCCATCCACCGCTGTCGTCCCTCCTCATAGACACACTGGATCTGTCACACTTTCATACGAGCAAACAGGCTCTAACCCCCTACATGAAGATGCGGTCGAGCATTTTGATTGGACTCGGGCCCTTTATTAACAACCGTTTATGAGGCAGAAGAGCTTCATACCCATAAGTTCCAACCCAATGTCAAGTGCAAGAGAGAGGGATTTTTTTTCTTCTTTTTCCTTCTTCTCCTTCTTTCTCTTTCTCATGGTGAGAACAGAATGTACTGAGTGCAACAGGCAGGCAGGAAGAGAGTGGCTAAAGCCCTAATGATATGGTGTATGATTGTAACCTTGGTGTGTGTGTTTGAGGGAGAGCGAGCAGACTGGATGGACGTCTTCGACAAACTCTGACTTCAGTTCCTTCTGGTCTGAGACAAAGCGAAGCTCCTCTGGGTTGCTCTTCTTTTGTCCTTTCCCTTCCCCCTTTATGCCGACTACGCATCAATATCCATCTCCCTCTGCATCTTTATCTGTCGATAGCAGCCTTCAAGTTGATATATTTCTATGTGCTTTTTTTTAAGTATTACAAAAGCACAAGTCGATTAAACCTGCAAAACTTAAGAAAACAATGCAGAGGCAAAATTTTATGCAAAATGGTGCATTTTATTAAAGATGGAAGCACACTGCAGAAAAAACAAAGCCAACAACCAACCATTAAAGTGAATGAATCGATATTTTTTTCTTACTCAATGTAAAGGTCTGAGGACAGAAGGTATTGCCTGTTGTTCAGATTGTAAAAAGGTGGTGAAGAGGAGGTGATTCTGATGTGTGTAATACTGGGCTATATAAATACAACTGAACTGAACTGAACTTAATGAAAAATAAAACAGTAAAAATAGTAAAACAAATAGTTGTTATAAAATAATACATAGTTAAAAATATAAAATAGTAATGTCCTAGAATGAACAATTAATAAAAGTAAATGAATTAAAGATAAAACAGAAACACAAAAAGACAAAAGACCAATAAAAATGATTCTAAAACAAAAAAAAAGCTAAAAAAAAAAAAAAAATACAAAAAGAATACAAGATAGGAGTCATAAGATAAGAAATAAGAAAATAAAAACAAATTAATAAGAAATAAAATAAAGGTAAAGTCATGCAATATAATCTGTAAATATTTTAACTGGACCACTGATGCAGGTAAAAAGGAATTTCAAGACTATAAAATCTAGCGACTTCTATGGAGTATAAACACTAAACGCATTTCTACCTATCCTAAATTCATGGAGACCTGATGAAAACCACCTCGTTTTCACACACACAAGGTTTTTGCGAGTGTTAATGCGCAAGGAGATGGATACACAAACTTTTCAGAATAGATTATAGTAAACGAACATTGAACTCCCGTCACTAACCAACTGCTTCTACTTCTAAAGAAGAAGTAGAAGTTGTTTTTTAATGGAAAACAACAAATGAACACCACAATGTACCAAAATGTCAGTCTGTTTCTCTATATATTGTTTATATGACAAAAAGTTTGGTCTCAATTTATCTTCACATTTATATTGAAACATGCCTTTAGTGTTTCAACCTTCACTGAATATTCTTTTTAATAAGAAAGGACCTTGAGAAATTGGACTTTACCTCCCTCAGATATGTTAAGCAGATTCTCCACAGCTGGGACTGTTAGTCTTTGAGACCAGTTTAACACATTAACCTGCACCACCTACAATCCTTGCTTGTAGATGGAGTGTAGACTGTAATTTTGTTCCTATTTTTCCCCCCACAAAAAACCCACTTTCTTTCTCCACCCATCAACTGGTTTATTAAAACAAAAGTAAATGGACTTTATTTATTTTTAGTGTTGATTCCAATTGTTAGTACTCAACCATACTGATATTTTGGACAGATATACTATTACATTTATAGAAAAGGGGACATTTTTGGTGTCAAATTCTATAATACAAAATTACATTAAAATGTCTTCAAACTGAGAGTCACAATATAGAACTTCAAATCTAACAAGATTTCAGTTAATTGTAAAATAATAACAATAAACGGAGCTTAACAGGTAGTGGATTTTAAAGGCTGAAATGTTAATAACTGTACTTTATTAGAAATGAATTGGTAATAAAGGAATCATTCAATAAATCTGGTACTGAACATTAAACTAGATCTAACCCTCAATGTCAGTAGTGATTAGCCAACAGCTGGTATATGAGCCAAATTCTACCAATTCCGATTACGAATGCTGATTAATCTGCCCAAAAAAATTAATCAGTGGTCTATCTGTAATTATAAAGTAGGTAGGAAATAAATAATATAATTTTCCTATTTCTGTATTGAAAGGTACATGAGACACTTCTGTAGACACTGATGAAGACTATCAGAACCAAAGTAGCACATTTTTAATCATTTAACAACTGCAATCTCTCCGGTGCTGCATTTTGCACTTTACAGCAAAAAAATTATTAAAGTATAACTCCTGAACCATTTGTGCTATTCACAGAATTCTAACAGCATCAGAAAGCTGAAATCCTGAGCTTTCTGACACTAAATTACACTTTATTGCAGCGTTGTGAAACTATTACAAGTAGAAAGGAAGTGTTTCAGAGACTTCCACACGGGCTAAAAAAAACGCTTGGAAATATTTAAGATGAAGCCATAATATGGATATTCAGTGCATGTTGGAACACATGTTAAATAGTTGAAAGTTTATTTTTGAAACCGCAAAAAGTTTTGGTATGAATATTTACAGTTGTTTCTGATAATGTATATATGCTAAGAACTTCAAGTCTTTTTTTTTTTTTTTAGCATTTATTATTCATAATAATGATAATTAATGACAAGATGTTGAAAGTTAAGTTCTTCCTGAAACAAAGGTGCAAAAAAGACATTTTCTGACACTTATATTGCAAAGAAAACATGAAGACACCTTGGCAGCCTCTTCTTAAAAAGGTCAAGTTACTTCATTCATCAGATATTGACTAAAAACTAATATACAGATCTTTCTGACAATAATATCTCTGCCTGATAATCTGTACACCTTTGTTTCAGGCAGAATATGTTAGTGACATTTATTAGCCTGAAGGTCATCCACACCGTAGAGAAATGTGTCCTCTAAATTGTCCTGATCCACATGTTTGGATTGGTCTACAGCAAACATTGTTATGCTCTTACTGGGTCTTTGACAACGGCCTGGTTACAGATGGGCTTTTTTCAATGAATGGGCCTTGGAGACCCTGCCAGTGTCCTGGTTAAGAGCAGGCGAGGCAAAGCGAGGGACTGTCGGTGACCTGGTTAGTCTGTCAGTAAGAATGCATCTACGTAAAAGGGGTCAGTTTCCCTGCTTCACAGCTTCTACCCCCCTACAGGTTTCTAGTCATTGTCAAAGCATAGAAGTAGGGAGGGAAAATTAGTGTAGAATTTGAGCAACAACCTCCTACTGTGCTACTTCCTGCATCTTTTCCACCTTGTCTGTCGAACGCACCTGAATAGCATAATGACTGAAAAATCACAAACTTTATTGATATCCAGCAAAGAGAGATCCATTTTAAAATTTTACTCACATTTTATGCTCCTTATAGACTAAACAAGCGTAATGGTGGGGTTTCTGACATGTATCAAAGGTGTAAAACATCTGTTGGGACTTTTTTTACACATTATGGGATTGTCCAGTGTTAGAAGACTTGTGGAAATCTGTTATCATGACAATTTATGAACTTTCAAAAATTAATATTGACTGCCACCCTAAAATTTTGATACTTGGTGGTGTCATCTCTTTAAACATGACACATTATAGGAAGCATTTTATGTTACTTGCACTGCAACTAAAAAGCACATTTTTAATTCTTCTGCAGCCTTCCACATCCCATAGACAAAGGCAATGGAATGGGGTCAGCTTGACCCCAAGGACTACACAAAGGTTAAGAAATGAAATCTGAAGAATCTCCCATCAAGAAAGTACTAGATAAATGATAAAATACTCTTCTCTGTTTGGGGAAAACCTATAAACTTGGAGCTCCCTTTTTGAACTCCCTACCATTAATGGGCTGCAGTGATCAACCCAGTGCTTAACTCTAGACAGAATTACTTTATTTTATTTTTTTCTCAATTCTATTCATATTGATTTAATTTGATTTATTGTTATGTTATTTTGTTTTGTATTATATGGTCCTGTATGATTTGATTGGTGACCACACAGAGCAGGGCCCAGGGTGAGGTGGAGGTTGCACGATTGCAATGGGTGAAAGGGTTATTTTCATTTTTTTTATGGAATGTACCTCTTCCGTGCATATTATAGTTGCACACTGTGTGTATACATTCCTAATAAACATGACTAAATAGCTCCATACATTAGCTTAACCATCTCCCCTATGGGCTCACAGGTGTACAGTCATGGCAAAGTCTAATTACAGATTCCCGAAACTCCCTAAACTTCTTCCTCTATCACTTCGTTTCCTTTTCTCCTCCACCATCCTGCTAAATCCCTCCTGTCTCGTCCTGAATGTGGCTAATGAGACCCCGGCCCTGTGTTAAGTGAATCAGGTATGTTGATTGGTTTGGCAGAGGACGGGCCTTTGCCAGAGTCGCTTTTTGCACGCACAGCCGCCCCTTTTAAAAGCGCCCACTTGGCCGGGCTGGTGTGCGTGTCTGAGAGAGAGAGAGATGGAGGGAGGGGGTGGGGAGTGAGAGAGGGAGAAAGGGAGCTGGCAAAGAAATAAAGGGAGAATGAGAAGAGGCTGCCAGGAGTAGCTGGACCTAGCAATATTAACCAGGACGAGGCTGAATTCCAAACATAAGAACATAAAATGCAGCAATTGTCATCCATACATACTTGAGATGGAACTTCTGTTTATTAATTCTCACTGGATGCTACCAAAATCAAGTTTTGGTGTCCAGAATTACCCCTTTTTCCATCCAGGCAGATCCAGAGCTGGTGTCTGTTTAAAGGTGTGATATTTTGCTTTTTTAAATGTAATTATGCATTTTCAAACATTTCCCTGTCATCGACATAAACAGTAAATTCTATGCTTGGGTCTGAATTCTTCATTAATTCAACACCATCTTCATCTTCTCTAAGTAATGACACCAGAAAGGTCATTTTGAGCACTGGCCCTTTAAATACAAATGAGCCACTTTATGCCCCACCCCCTCCAGGTTGTTTGTTGTATTGCTCTGTCCCATTCAGCCACGTTTGTATATTAATACAGCCAATAACTAAATGTTTTAGGTAATTGGCTCAAAGTTTGGACATATTTTCAGTATGGACTACAACCACTGCTGCTGATAAACAATTATGTCGAACTCTGAGAAATGTTCGTCAGAAGTCTTGACCTTATATGTGCAAATGTTGTGATGTAATTAGTTGTAGATGTAACAAATTAAGCAAGAATTGTAATGGGTTGGAGAAATGCACTCAATTTTTGCCAGAATGAATATAAAAATATCTTTGTAGCACCTGGAGGTTCAAATTCAAACTTTATGAACTATTAGGGTCCAATTACATAAATAAATGAACCAAAGACTAATCAAAGTGGATTTAGCAAAATATGACCCCTTTAATGTTAAAACTAAAGACCCTACACACATTTTCCAAATGGTTCCATTGCAGCACCAACACTAAAACCAAGAACCACCTCCATCAGATGCTAAGGGTGGGGCTACCATGACTGACAAGATCAACTCAAACCTTGTGATCACCCTTTATAAACAAACAGAGCTGAAGTGGTGTTTAGTCTGCCTAATCCTGGACCAGGGCTTTGAAATGGATGGATATGGTGAAATCAAGATTCTTTGTCTTAAGGAGTTGCCAAAATGTAGTCTGGTTCTCTTTATGTCCTTCCGCCATATGTCCATTTTTTTTTTCTCCCTTGGTATGTTAAAGAACAACTTCTAAGATCCAACTATGCTCTGAAAATGGTAATTCCTTTTGATGTGCTGTTTTGTTTTGTCATGATTGTAATAGCCCACACACATGTTCTACCACAACTTCTCTTCCGACTATAGATGAGTGTTTAAATTACTTTTTGAATTGAATGATCAAACCAGTTTAAGTCCATTGGTTGACCAATAATTATTAACACATGCTCACCATTCAAAGAGAATAATAAAATAAGAACAAAAAAATGACTGTCCAAAGAGTGGGTGAACAACGAGTAGAACATTTCATTTTCTTTTAAACTTTGCAGACTTTACTCAGCATATTTGTTGTGGCAGCTTTATAAATATATAAATGTAAATTCCTTTTTGTTGAGGTGCACTGATGGCACACCTGGTAGAGATCATCCCACGTGCAATTCTTGGCCCAGGCATATCATTCTACATATCTACTGTCTCTAACAAAAGCAAAAAAGCACTTTTATCTAGTTGAGTAAAGAAATGGCATATTTCACTTGTTTTATTGTTGACATCTAGTCTCTTGCTTTCTTCAACTCAAGCAAAACTGTAACAAAAACAGGACTATAAACATTAGGTCTGTATTTTTTATGAAGTAAAATATAAATCTTCTTCCACCTGATCCCAAATAAAAATTAGTCCACTCTTAAAAAAAAAAAAAAAAAACAATGTCGACTATACTCATTGTTTTGACTAATCTATTGCTGGTGTACATCACTACTCTCAACACTATTTTACAGGTGTATTATGGCAGCATTTTGTCCAATAACTAGCCAAACAACCCAGAATATCTTTTACTCGTATTCCAGAGGGATAATGAATGGAGTGAGACCTATTTATAACAGTGGCACAAGGTGAACAAAGTGTGGAGGTAGGTCTGGAGATTAAATTGGGGTGGAGGAGGGGTAATCACTCTCCAGAGGCACATTCTAATAGGTAGCCCGCTTTAGAACTTGACATTGGTTACACATTCACCAAGGAACATATCTTTGTCTGGAAACCTGTCATCAGGAAAAGAATTGCTGGTGAGCTGCCTCTGCTTATAATGGATCCGTATTGACATATTTCATAGCATTCGACTCCACTGGAACGGCCTCAGTCATGATCGAACCACAGCAACTACCTCAAGACAACAGAGAAAAATTGGTCCATAACTTATTTAACAAGCCACAGCTGGGCAAAGCTATTGAAACACAAAAAGGTTCTACTCATGAGGTGTTTTAGCATTTAACTGGACAGCTGGGCTGGCAGTCTGTCCTCTGACATTTCCTCCTACTTCCTCTTCAGTGCACATACTTTATTTCCTTAAGTCTCCAGCAAGAAGATTACCAAACCTCTAGACCTCATGAAAGGGGAAAAAAAATAATTAAAAGACTGCAGCTAAACACTTCTTCAAAAGTAATCACTGCCATATAGACATTTACAGCTTATTGCCTTGGTTTATGTTCAACAAGACATTTAATGAATTGTGGGAAAAGTGGTTTGTTTTTCCTTAAGCTAAATGATATAAATGCCATGATGCTGCATACGATATACGCACACAGTTGATTCAGATTAAAAAGATGCTCTAGATTTACTGCCCTGGTTGATCTTTTTACAGCAGTAAAAGTTATTAAATGTGAAGTTAAAAGTCATCAAACAGAAGCCGTCGTGTGTAGTGGTTTGCAGCTTTGCAGAGGCAGTCTTTTAACCTAACACCACTGTATAGATGAGGGGGACATGAAAGTATGGAGCGGTAGCTGGTTTGGTTGTCAAGGGGTCGATAAGTGATGATGTGTGCAGATGTTTCGTCCTACCCCCAGGTCAATTTTTCTCTCGACGGTCTGTAGGGAAAGCCTGGTATAATTACGGGGGGAGGGGTGTAATAGCGCTTGGTGGCAGGGGTTGGAAATCCCACTACCTGAATCATGCATGAGACAAAAGCAGTGTCTGCTGTTAGATTTATAGCAGCCAGACTGTGGTGGGCTAACGATCTGTTTTCTCATCACATGCAGCCATGCTGGGCCTACAAATGGATGGGGAGTACTTTTGTAATAATATAGTAGTTGATCCAATTGTTCTTATTTTCACGTCAACGTATGATGGAGTTTCACTATCTTGATTTACAGCAGTCATGGTATTTCTTTCATGTCTGATTCGCTCTTTACTTTCATGTCAAGCCAAGATTGTTGCTACCTAATAGTTTTTGTCCCACAAGCATGTTTTTACCATCACTACTACTTTGAGTGATTATAAATGGTGTAGTAGTAGTTGTAAACCACAGGCCTATGATGTTGTGGTTGCCATGGTGATGACTTTGTATGCGTGCACATGGGGGTTGGTGAAGGAGGCTGGTGTTATTGAGATCTGCTACTGTCAGCAGAAGCAGGAGGGCAGAAATCAATACTGGATACAACATAAGGTAGACAAAGAGAGATGAGTAGGTAGTGAGACCCCTGTGCTCATCGGATAGGCAAGGTGAAATACATAAGGTTTCAATAAAAAGAAATGGAAGTAGCTAATTGCAGATTTTGTGTTATCATTTAATTTGAGTCAAACATGTTGGCCATGTTGATGAATCCCTCACGTCACATACAGTATGTGCTTCTCGCAAAATACAGTTTGCTTATTTCCAGAGATCTGCAAATATATTGCATATGTCAGTGTATAACAGTGTGTAATACATGGTTCAATATGTATTTCTTTTGCTTGGTTTCACAGCAGTTACATGAAAAACCATCTAAAATTGCTGTGTGACAGAATTGCAGATGGGGTTTCACAAAGAAAGAATAATCTATAATTAGTTCTAGTCAAAGGTTAGGAAAACTGTTCAATATAATATAATAATATTTAATGTAATGTGTAATGTAATGTTTGCTTATGCCCCAAAAAATTTTATTTGTATTTTACAACAAAACATTTAATTATTTGCAGACTTGTTAAAAAGATATTAAGTACACGCCCAGAGACACTCTAATATTTTCTCTTTAGAGAAAAATATTTTCCCTGGATTAATGGAGTAACATGATCAAATAATAAAAAACTTACAACCGAGTTAAATTTGATCTACTTTAGTGTAAAAACTAAACTGAGGTTTAAAGATTTTGAACCAGCATATTTTAAAGTGAAGCCATGATTTATTCGAGTGTGTAAAATCAATCCTCCCTAATCCCATTCAGTCCTTGAGAGCAGGGTTTTTCTCTCTTCACTCACTGAACTGCATCTGAAAATACAAATGACTGTCACTAACTGTTGTTTCCTCTCTCCCTCCTACAGATGACAAATTTGTCTGCTAAAAACCACGCTGAGGGAACTTAAGAGTCTTAAAGTGACAGCCTCAAAGTGACCACCAGGACTAAAGAGCAAATGAAGACACCTTTGTTTTCTACTTGGTCTCACTGAGCAGAACCTAGAGGACCTGTCATCTCTACCACACAAATGTGGTCCTCCCAAAACGTAGTCAAATAGCCTGAACATCAAAATAAAAACCGTCCACAAAACACAAACAGCTTTGCAGCCATGTCTGATCATAAGGACATGACACATCGTCACCTGCGGCACAAGCTGCAGAGTCTTGGCCGAAGATTGGATGAGCTGGAAGAAGCCACCAACAAACTGCAGAAGTCTGAGGATGAGCTGCTTGATCTGCAGGTAATGTTAAGGCTAAGAAGATGAAAATAATGCACTTTGCATGTTGTGTTTATGTGCTTGTTACTACACCTGATCCAGCTCTTCCATCCAGCAGTATCAGGAATACATTGTCCAGATGAAATCATAGAAAATTTCTGTAACAATCGCTCTTAAAATGGTTGTCAGAAATTCTCAAAGTACCACTGATTTTATCTACAAAAACTCCTTTTTTTTTCCACAATAGCATGCTAACTAAAGTTAACTAGCTGGCTTAGGACCCAGTAGTTGCCAAAATAAAATGAGTGGTAATTAAGAAAACTCATGTTTACTTTACATTAGGTAGTTGTAAAGCATTTAGGCAGGGGTGTCCAATCCTGGTCCTCAAGGGCTGGTATCCTGCATGTTTTAGATGTTTCCTTGTTCTAGCGCAACTGATGGTCATTATCAGGCTTCTGCAGAGCTTGATGGTCGGCTTATCATTTGAATCGGGTGTGTTGGAAGAGGGATACATCTAAAACATGCAGGATACCAACCCTCACGGACCAGGATTGGACACCCCAGATTTTGGGCAAATGCCACGTAAAAAAACAAATACTAGCAGTGGTGTTTTAAAGATGACTCATTTTTCATCATTTGATGAAACTTTGTGCAAAGCTAGCTAATGTTAGCGTTGAAATCTAGAGCCAACAAAGGAGTTTTTGTTAATAAAATAAATACTATACTTTGAATATAGCTCTTAAATAAATATTGTAATTCTACTGAAGGAACACCTGAGTGACCTGACAGAACAGAGATCACTTTTATGTTAAGTAGATTGAATTGCTTGAATTGTCTTTTGTATAGGACAAAATCATCCAGGCAGAGGGCAGTAACTCATCCCTCCTTGGTGATGTGGAAGCACTAAGGAAACGACTCCTAAGAATCCAGGGGAAGGATGAAGAGGTACGCAAAGCTGAGGACCTCTGCCGCACAGTCAGAGAAAAACTGGAAGAGGAGGAAAACCTTACCAAGGAGCTCAAAACTGAGATTGAACGTCTACAACGACGGATGGCAGAACTGGAAAAACTGGAAGAAGCTTTTGGGAAAAGCAAGTCTGACTGTAGCCAGCTCTGCCTTAACCTCAATGAGGAGAAAAACCTAACCAAGAAGCTCTCGTCTGAGTTGGAGGCTCTCAAAGCCCGTCTGAAGGAAGTGGAGGGGTCTGAGGTGAAGCTGGACAAAGCAGAGCAGGCTTTGACTATGGAGCTTGAGAAACTTAAGGGATTCACACAGACTTTCGTTAGTGAGCGCAAGAGACTGCTGGAGAAACAGAGAGAAGATGAGAAAACTATTTTGAAGCTGACGGAACAACTGGAGCAACAGAAGAATCGCCTTGGGATGTCAGCAGATCCAGGTCATGCAGACTTTATGAGGTCACGAATTGAAGATGAACTGGCATCCACGGGCCTTCTCACAAGTAAACTGACTGGACGCAACAAGAGCCTTGACTACTTGAAGTTGGCAGATGACAATATTGGTCTCATGAACAAATCTCAGAATGAGAAGAACAACACCCTTGAAGGTTCCCAGGAGGAGGACAATAAAGTAAAAGAACTTACCCAGGAAGTAGAGAGGCTAAAGAACCGCCTCAAACAGTTGGAGATAGTGGAGGAAGACTTGAAGAACTCAGAGTCCAAAAATGGGGAACTTCACGAGAAGTTCCAGATGGAGCGAAACCGGGCTCGTCAGCTGAGTGAGCAGGTGGAACAGCTTCGGACACAACTGTGTGGAAAAGTAATCGGAGGTAATGGACCCAGTAATGTGGAGAAACTCGGCAATGGAAGCAGTAACATTTGCCTCAACAGTCCCACTAAGGTCCTGGAAAACGGCAAAGCTGAGAACGAAGAGGTTATCATGAAGTCTAGTTTCAGGCAAGACAAACCAAAACATAGGAACGCTGCAGCCGTCTCAGAACCAAGCTCCCCCAAACACAGAAACAGGGAGCTCTCTCCTCAGCATAGACGAGAGGCCAAGCTGAAGAAAGAGCTGAGCCACTCGGACGAGAGTTCACCCAAGTCTGCAAGGAGACCTCTTAGTCCTGCTCACAAGAGTAGACGGACGCCCAAAACCCCTACTACTGCAATACCATCTGATAATGGACTAAGAGGAACTGAGGAGAAAACAAGAGGAACCACATACAGTTCTGCACCCTCTAGTGACATCAAAAAGGTGTCTGTTCTTAGTCGCTACCCTCCAGCTGCTAATGACCAGAAGCCGCTGAGAAGTGCTCACAAACAGCCAGATGGGGAGAACAAAAAGAGTAGAGTAGAGAAGTTCTCAAAGTTGTATGTAGGTAGTGACAGTGAATCTAACAACTCTGACATTGTGCCTGACAGCTCCGGTAATGTCAACAGTATCTCTGCACTAGACAAAGATGCAGCCTCTGCTTCAGACCAGGAGTCATTAGACCAGGTCCAGGAGTCTGTGTCTGTATCCGTCACCTCCAGCCTGTCCAAAGCCAATGGATCCTACACAGCCTACAGATCCCACGTCACCCCACTGCTCCCCACTGACCAGGGGTCAGAGGGTCATTCATCTGCCTCTGAAACAGAATCCACTGGTTCGAGGCCCTCTGAACCAGAACCTGTAACAGAGACACCAGCTGCAACTCTAAGCAGTCGGATTGCAACCTCCAGATTTCCTAGATACTCTCATGTCCATGACTCGCATTCAGAGGGTTCCTCCTCCAGAAGTTCATTCGATGAGGAGTTGCACAGCAGGACGCATTCAGCTGAGGGGGGCCACCAGGGGCCTATGCATACTTCAGCAGGGATCGAGATCCAGCGGGTGTGCAGCCCACGTGAGGCACTGAGGTCAAAGGCTGTCATCAAGCCTGCTATTGTGGAGATAGACAGGAAGGAAATGATGATTTCAGAGTCTTTATCCACCAACGGCAAACCCAAAATCTCCACCAAACCGATCATAACCACCACTAGTAAAATGACGAGTAGTATAACCATCTATCCCAACGACCCAAGCTCCTCTAGGACCAGCAGCCGCAGCAGCAGCCTGTCAAGTGAACCAGCACCCATTAAAGAACGTCACACCTCCACCAGTAACATCCTTATAGGTATGTTTTTAGAACACAAACAGCAGTTTAAACACAAGTCAACCACATGTATGAAATGACACACTTTTACCTTGTGAGCTACTGTGGAATTTATTATATCTATGAAGAATTTCAGTTTTATAATTTAAAGTTAGGATAGGTTAATGGGCTAATCTAAATTGCCCATAGGTGTGAATGTGAGTGATTGTTCGTCTCTATATGTCAGCCCTGT
>JAQQZY010000016.1:22214639-22230379 GCA_030068375.1 Ostorhinchus rueppellii | reverse complement strand
ATGAGAATGGAATCAGGCTCGTTGAACCACTGATATTATCCAAATGTTCACCTTTGTTACCAAAATTTGTTTATGGTTAAAAAAAAAAAGGACATTTATTGTCATAGTTGTGAGATAATTGCACATTTCCTATTTTTTTGTATAAATATTGTCTCAGAGGGCGGTCCTGTTGTGTTTGTGTATTATTCAAGAAAAAAAGTTATCTTTAATTTGCATAACAAATTATTCAAGGAAAAGCAAAAAATATTGTTATGATATTGATATTTTTGTTCAATAAAAGTTATAATTGCACCACTGTTAGGGTGGTGCAACTGGGGCTTGGGGGGGGCCCTGGAGATTTTTCGTCCTCTAAAGGGGGACTTGAGAGAAAATAATTGAGAACCACTGCTTTAAGCAATGGCTGATGTTCAACCTTGACTACATATAAAATGGGATTAACCTCTTCCATTCTAGAGTCCAGCAGGTTACTGATAAATATCTTAAAGGGTTAGGGTTACATTTGAGCCATATTTGAACATTTGTCATATATTTGACCTTGAACTAAAACTAACCCTGAACTTTTACTAAGTTCCATGAAAAAGGCGGACGTTAAAGGATTCATAGAGCACCTTTAAAGTCATCTCATTCAGGTGGGAATATAACCACCAGGTCAGTGTTAAAAGAGGTAATGCGTAGTGTTTTGTAGTTTTCACTCCACAGCTCCCAGTGCGGAACAGAACAGCATTATAATACCACCTATTCACTGCAGCAGTAGGAAACCTCAGCCTCTGTGTGAATGATCCATGAACTTATGTTTGGCCGAGGACAGCGGGGCCGATATGGCTGATGAGATCCTAAAACATCCTTTGCCGAGTCAAAAACCAGCAGCGTCAAGGTTAAGTGTGGTGTTCACTGTTTGCCTGATGTGACCCACACAGAAAAAGCTGTCTGGAATAACAGTCTGTGCAGCCGAGGTAAGACAGTGTAGTGTTTTTAGTAGAATACAGACACTGTGGAAATGGCCTGTGGAAAGCAATAACAGAGTGTGTTTTTATGAATCATAACCAATGAACAAATCATCATCCCATTAAATCAAACACCTGAAACATTTCACCTGAAGTGTCGAGTATTATCTTCCTGGATGAGGTGATTTAAGAGTTTGTTTTGGCAAGACAACATCATTCCTTAAAATTGGACAGGAGACCAAGGGCAGACGGATTTAAAGTAGGGATATAATTTGTTTTGCAGAGGCTCTGACAGGATAGATCTGTTATTTCTTAAATCTCTTGGCTGTCATTCTGTATTAGAGGACTGAATCCTGTTAGCCTCTGTTTGGTTTTTCGATGTAGACTCTTACGACACCATGCAAAATTTGATTAAAAAAAACAAACCATTAAATTACTTTACCATAGATTCCGTAAAAGAAGTGGACACTGTGACGTTACTGATTGGCTGGTTGACATTTTGAAGTAGGTAGAGTTGGAGGTGTTGGGTTAAACTCACCAAAATTAATGCTACAGTTAATTTACTGAAAACACAAACACTGTAATGGATAACACTACTGAGTAAGTTCATCTACTTGTAAAATATTGCTGTTGAAATATTAACAGATAACAATGTCAAGTTTGCATAATTTATAAACACACAAATTAGCATGAACTGATGAAATTTGCAAAATACCTGATAAATTTAATGCTAATGTTAATTAAATTGGCTAAATTATGCTAACAGGCTAAATTGTGATATGAAATGTAAGTAAATTTAATGAAATATTGGCATAACATAATCCTATGACTGTCTTCTCAGCAAAACATCTTAACCACAGTTACAGTGGACCTCTATATCAAGGAGAAAAAATGTTTTATTGAATAATGAAGGCACAGAAAATTCAAGTCAGCAGATGAGTGAAGAGTCAGTTAAGATCAAGACAGATGCTTAAAGCTGCCACTGTTATAAGAAAACCGTTTCAATAGGTCAATATAAAAATGAAATCACCATTGTCGGGGTTTTCATGAACAATATGGCAGACAAAAACCCAGCCACAAGTGTCCACTTGAAGGAACTGCAGGTTTTGACACTTCAACGTTGGCCTCATTTTTCATTCCCTCACACTTGGAGATACTCTTAAATAACTTAAAGCTCAGTTAAGTGTTTAAAAATACTCTATGTAGCTTAAAACACTGCTTTTCTCAGTCAAATGTTTTCCATCTTCATTATGTCAAATTGCTGTGCTGTGTTGCCAGAGGTAATTTAGTGTTGCTCATTATGACGGCCTATATGTGTGGGTTTCTAAACTGAAGCCATTCTCATATGAGCAGGAGCAGATCTGTGATGACGCCAACAATTGTCTTTCCCAGCAGATTTCCTCTTCTGTGGCACATCAGCTTGTGTTGCTACCTTTATTACAGGCTCACACTTTACTTGGGCAAATATTTAGTTAAAAAAAAACATTTTCTCAGGGTATATAAGACCCAAATTTCTTCATACTAATTGTTTTCTTATTTTGAGTCAACAATAAGGTTAGTGTTTTTTATTAAACTTATTAACATTTCAACAGTGTGTCAGCTTCCTGTTGATGGAATGTTCAAAGTACATTGTGAAAGCCCCCCCGTCTTGCAGCAGTGGCTTACCATAGAAGGAGAATATGCCACTCCACCATTTCCTCCCCTCGGTGACTGGAGCAGGAAGTGACCATACTGGCCACGCCCATTTGGCAGAAACAGCTCATGACTTATTTCCTGCATATTACTCTTAGAGACCAAGAAAGGCAGTTCAGCACAGCTCCATTAAAGCCAATTAGTAAGAATGCCTTCTAAAACTGCACCGTGGGCCAACTCCAACCCACCAAATGTCACTAATTATGGTGCTTTTTTAAAGCTGAAATTACAGGAGCAGGGTGCTGTTGTGTGTGTTTTAGGAACTGCTTCGTCATCTAACTCTCGCTTTTTTTTGAGCAGGGTTACTGAGGTTATGAGAGGGGACGTGCTGTTGAAGCAGCCACAGGCTAGTAACTTGGGGTTTGTTTTCTAGTCAGCCCACCAAATTATAAATCTCTCAGCTTGGGGTATGTTTGGGGTTTTTGGTGGTTGGGATTTTTCCCCTGGCAGAAATCCACATGGCAGTCTTTCCTTGTGACAAGCTAGTTAACATAAACAGCATGTATTTAATGCCCACATAATGCAAAAGTCCAAACAACTCCCAAACCATCCAGACAAGGCATACAGACCTCCTATATACATAATCCAGAATGTGGTATTGGGTTTTTTTTTTTTTTTTTTTTTTTTTTTTTTTTTTTTTTTTTTAAAGAATCCCTGTTACTGAATCCCTCTGACCTCTCCAGGCTGCTGATAACATGGAGCCCATTCCGAACCCGAGCCACAGCCCAGCCTCCTGGAGACGGCACATACCCAGCAGCGACTCGCACCACCTGGGGAGTTCTTACGACCGGACGTCCAAGACGGCAGGGGCCTCCTCCAGAGGGGAGCTGTGGTCCAGTCGGGGTCAAGGGTCAGGGGCCAGAGCCGAGGGGAGGAGCAGCGGGGGGAGCCGACCATGGAGCCACCGCCAGTCTGAACATCACTAGACCAACCAGGTCTGAGCAGGTCTTCTGTAGAATAGAGGGCAGGTAGGAGGCAGCAGCGTGTATCCTCTCCTTCCATCTCCTTCAAGTCTTTAATTAAATGAATCCAGTATTAATTACATCACGTTGCTTAAGAGGACTTCACATCACATTTTTAGTATGAAGTTGGCCTGTGATTACATATGTGGACCTGTGGTTTTTCTTCATGTGTCAACAAGTGGCAACGTGTTTATGGAATCAGATTTGAATTGACACAACGAAACAAAACGAACTAAATAAAAATTTGAGAGAGAGGCAAAAACATCTCACAAACATCTTATATCTCCAATGTACAATGCAAAAGTTAATTGTGTAGTTGTGTCAAATTGTCTTTTACTGTTTTGATCAAATTTACTCACTAGTAACTTTGCTGGCATTAATTAAAACCTGACATGTTGGCATAAATTACCTACATCTACTAAAGTTACCATTAATTTGTATTAAATGAAATGCGCAGACTGCTAACTTATCTGCATATACATTATGTGAAGCTGGTGATGGCCAAAATGCAGGTTTGAGGCTTTAACATGTCTAATGGCACCATATTTTACACATCTCGTACAGCTCATCAACCTCTAATGTGGGCGTTTATTATTTGCTTTTCAGGTCATGTGATTTGAGTGATAGCTTAGTGCTTTAACCATGGTCCATTGCCACAAACTTGATGATGGTCAATACTGACACTTCATTAACTTTGTAGACTTCTGTTAAACTTAGTTCAATGAAATGTTAGTTAGGGTGTAGCTATGGTTTTTGGATTACATTGACACAAATCTGATTTCATACTTCAAGTCAGAAATATTGTAAAATATTAAAACGTGTATCTCTCTCCACTTCATTTAACAGCACTTCATTAAGCTCTCAATGGCAGAAGGAGGGTTGAACACCAGTCTTTCATCAACTAATGGCTACACCAGTTACCATCATCTCCAGGCAACATCTGCAACTTGTACAAACAAAACAAAGAAAAGAAACAGAGCAGACATCCACAACTACAAACTCCAGACCTGCCTCTCTTTCTCTGACACTGAGTGTATCCTTCCTATCTGGAATCTGTTTTGTCCCAACAGTGGCATAAATGGAAAGACAGTGAAGTGCCTGTACAGTGTTTTCAAGGTCACCTCATCAGCCCATGTATCCTCTTCTGCTTCTTGCGTTGGATGTATTATAGTGTAATCCTGAAACTTGACAAGGGAGAGGCTGGCATGCTGGTGGACGGCTGGAGATTTTTCCTGCGAACCATGGAGGGTTTAAAGAGATGTGGAGGGACTCAAGAGCTGAGAATGTGTTTCTCAGAGGACCAGGACACATCCATAGAGGAGCTTTGTGTATCTCTTTTGAAACAAGTCAGAGTTTCAGCTTGTCTTGATCTATTAAAAAAAAGACCATCCAGTCTTCAGTATGATAAAGATGCATCTTCCCATCACAGGGCCAGATCGTGTTCACAGTGTAAAGGATGCCTATATTAAATGTGACCAAAAACAGGAAGCGAATTACACTCTTTGAGGACTTGCATCATGATAGTCACTTTGCTTTAACAAAAACCCACATCATATCTTTTTTCCTGAACATGTTGAACTTTTCTCCACAAACCATGCAAACACATGCACAACAACAAGCAAACACGCTGATTTTAATCTTCAGGTTTATTTTCAACCCGTGTCACCACTTTTCTGGCATGCAGCAACCTCAAACTGGATTTAATTTGGAGCCTAAGATGTTCAGAGAACACTTGCATGTTTCGAAGTCATAAATGAAGAGCGCTTGGAGGATTGTGACTCAGCATGCACTCTGCCTAAAGGATGACTGGTTGGCCACACTTTTAGGAGCACAGACACACATTATTTCTTGCAAACCAGGACCTTATTTCAGCATTATGCCATTCTCGTCGGCTATTTTGATTCTCCGTAATTCGCTTCCTGTTCTGCATCATCCTTTCCCCTTTTGCTCGACCATATCAAGACAGAAAAAAAAAGAAAACATAGTTTGCACGCAATGAAATGCAATGCACATGTAGAAAAATAATGAATGAAAGGGGGGTCACTGTTTCTAACCTCAAACCATGCTACAATTTCCATGGTGCTTTGTTTTACAGCTATTGCAACTGTCCTCTTCCACTCATGCAGAGACAACCATGGCAATATGGACGTTACACTCAATATTGGACTTTGGATTACCAGCACACCTGGCCAAGGCCAAGGCGGACATATTTTCAGTGCTGCTGTAAAAAATAAAACGCCAGCCAGTCATAGGAAAGACACAAGGGGTTGGACTTGTTGTGGTACAAGGAACTGAATGACCGATCAGCTTGTGACTGACTGGGTTCGCCGTGCGAATCGTCCAAACTTATCTCCTTTTCTTACTTCAATAGAGGTGTACTATTTTGTTAGATCATAAAATATCAACTTCATGTTGGTATGTTGGAGCAATCTCTCATTTGTGGGGGACGCAGCAGCAAAGATGGTGCCATACAAACAGACCATCGGCCAGTAATAAAATAAGGTGTATTCACTGAGCTGAGGGGCTCATACCTGTGACAGAAACCTCACTAAGGGTGTCAGACTGATTGTTCTGTAAAGAGTCCTACGAAAGGCTCCAGCTGGATTTTATCTGACACCCGATTCACTGCAGTTTGACAGGCAATGTGAAATCCTGTAACAAAAATTGAATGTTGCTCTGGAATGCAGCTGAGAACTTGCTTGATGGCTTCATGCACCATTTCAACATGACAAGATCAAAAAACTGTGACAACTTGGGACGCATAGAAGAAGTTCTGAGGCCCGACCTCCATCCGGTTCCTCTAGATTTGAATGCTGTTGTGTCAGAACCTGCTGGGAAGTTCTTGTGTAGTTTACCAGCCGCCATCTAGCTGTAATATTTATTAGCCTGAATATAAAAAGAGGCTCTTTTATTGTGAAGAGGTCTGCCAGGTGAGAGGGGCTCCATCTTTCACTGCTTTGTCACTTTACTGTTTATGCAAACAGGAGATTACATTATGCAATCAATTAACACCCCACCCCACCCACACACACACACACACACACACACACACACACACACACACACACACACACACACACACACACACACACACACATTTATAGTGTCAGGAAAATGGAGTACATACTGTTGACAGTGACATGTCTGCTAAAGTTGAACTCAAAAGTATGTTTACGCTCACAGTGCACATTTTCACAGATGTTAATTCTTCGTTACCCTGGAATATAAATATCTAAATATATCTTTGTTCATCGGTGCCTTCAGATACAGTGCACTAGGTGGATTTTTCCCAGAAATTCAGACTCATACCATAGTTTTCCACTTTTAGTGTGGATAAATGAGATGTGATACTCGTGTTAAAGTTTTTTTTTTTTTTTCTTTTCTTTATGGGATATCATAAAAGTACAATGACTTACTATGGCCAAAAAACTCAAATTCCAAGACTAAAGCTGGAAATTTATGAGGAAACAACAAAGAAATCCTCCGAGAGTAAAGTCCCAAATTTGCAAGAAAAATTTCAGATGTTCTCTGAGATTGAAGTTATAAATGAGGGGAAAAAAGGAATTTATGAAGCAGCATTTACAAGGCGTGATTATCCCATCACACCACAGTATTTTCCAAGACTTTGGGACTTTATTTTTTCCCCTCAGATTTATGATTTTAATATCGCAGAATATAAAACATTTTTTTCTCGTAAAGTTACAACTTCAATCTCAATGTTTTCTCTGAATATTACCCTTTCCCCTCACTGTATATTTTTTCTTTTTTTGGCCTTTATACACTGTCATATAAAAGTATTTTGGTGTAAGTAAAACATTTCTCAGCAGGATCTCCTCCCTGAGAGATGTCAAACAAGTAAATTCTATTTTTTCAAGGCCAACTTCAAAGTTCTCTTTGAAAGAATATAGACCACACTTCCCAAAAAGCTATGTCGTTTGGATTCGTGTGTCGCAGGGTGCAGCATAGCCTCAGAAAAGCATTGCCATGTGGCCTCTTCACGGCCGCTGCCGGCTTTATGATAGAGCAAAAACAGACCAGACATACTGTTCAGAGCTCTTAGTGCTCGTGCCAGAACTTGATGACCATATAGTCCTTCTGTACTCTCCTTTGGAAAGTGTTCTCTGTTATTGTTTCTACCAAGAGGGAATGCCATCTCTGCCCAAATCTCTCATCTTTTAACGCAATTTTCCTTTTGGTATTTCAGAGAAACCAAGCATTTTCACTCCCACTCTTCATCTTTGATTCCTCCCTTTCTCTGCATCTTCTTTTTTTTTCTAAAGGGAATGCTTTGGTCCTCAACAGCCGTGATATGTGTTTTTGGTTCAGGAGTTGTTTTATTGAAAGCCAGATGCCTGTCTCTGGACAGTGATGGCCAGGTCCCTCGGTAGCTCAAAGGTCAGAGGTCAGGGCTGCGGCTAATCCTGTCTCTACATCTTGACTCAGGGCTTCTAAATACAGGAGAGCTTGGCAGTGACGTCCACTTCAGAGCTAATTAAAACAGAGGGGGGTATCCAATGTCCTGTTCTGCCAGAACTCATCCTGCCAGAGATGCATGTGGACATCCATCGCTGTGTGTTGTTATTAATATGTCGTTTAACACTCCACATGCGTGTGTTGTACGCTGCTGCAGATTCCCAACTAAGACGGCACTGAATAACATGTGCACGTGTAAGATTCTGGCATGCGTGGCTGGAGACTGTTTTTATTTTCATCTGTGTGGGTCAGGATTACTTTATAAAGCAACATGGTGATGCAAGCCCCAACACTTTGCCCCCATTGACCCTTATCCTGCCTTACGGCATCCAAAAAGTTCTGATATTACGTGTTTCCTTTCACCCAGAAAATTAGTCGACCATGTACCAGGCAATGGAACCAGCTACCTGCCAAAACCTAACACATAACATGGAGGTAATTTCCCGCCAAAACTAAAAAACTGAAAGTTACTAATACCCCATTTGCACAGAAGACGGTATTTGTTACGCATTTTGTTTCACAACTTCAAAAATAACATTAACTTTAACATTATAAGCAAGATAAAACTGCTTGTTTTTTTGTGAGGTTCTGACAAATGATGCATCTCCTTCAGTTTTTCAGAGCTCATAAAGATCAAATCAAATGTTACCCATATTACATTCTTAGATGTTTTAGCTTATTGTTACCCATTTGTTACCTGCAGGATGCAGCAGATTTCACTTGGAGAACACTAAGATTTGCATTTCCTGTGTTACTTTTAAGCTAAATATTGTTATATGTATGGGAGATGCATCGTGAACCGGCAAGTGGCTAAAGTATTAAGCAGAAGATTTTGACAAAACCCATAAAAGTCCCTTGACCTTTTTTTTCTTCTAAAGTATGTTTTGTACTTGTAGTTGTAAGACTTGCTGTAGATACCTCTGAAACATATTTTAGAAATATCGTGTGTATTGGATTGATATATTTTAATTTCTGCTGTTGTCTGTTAATCATGTTGTGTATTTTGAACCCAAACTTGAGTCAGTGAAGGCCAGGGCTTTTGAAAGACATGTTTTGCTTGTTAAGTTTTGGCAGGAAATCACTTCCATACATGTCCGTACTACATCTCTACTACACTGTGCAATCTCATGTCATTCATTTTTCTCTCCCATATCTCTGCCATGATGCAGCCTTTACTACCTTTCTTACCTTTTGCTCAAACTTACTCCAACCCTCCTCCCCAATTCCAGCCTTAGGTCCCAGGAAAAGCCCAGCTGTCGGAAACTGTAGGTTTTATGACGCGTTGGAAGGTTTCCCCTCCTGGAGACGGGCTTCAAAGAAAGCAGAGCTTTTTTAAGGGCAAAGTTGTAACTCCATCCTCCGCTATGCATGCTGCCTTTCTTCCTTACAAGGCCCCAAAGTACACTAACACCACAGCCAAGCGACTGTACATCCACTCCGTCCATTGCTACCCAGCTGAGCTCTGTGTAACAGTAAGAAGACCTGCACCTGGACTAGCATGAGTCCAACAATTGTGGCTTCTGAATGTATTTTGGGGCAGGCCGCCACTGTTGTACGTCTTATCCATTGCTTCCAGTAGTGAGGACCTGCATAGTGTTGACATGATGGAATGTACTGACTGCTCATCTGGGACGCAAGTGAAGACTTTACAGATTTCAAGACCTCTATGGCTTCTGTGGCACTGTAAAGAAGCAGCTGGGTTCGAGGCAGTCACTTCCTCTCATCTGTGAACGACAGCAGTTTTGTAAAGCGTCTGTCAAATCAGGACAAATATTTAATGGATCCATAACATGGATGTGGATGAGATGGTTGGAAACTTAAACAGTGGTTTACAGCCTGGTAATTACTCATAATAGAGGGGGAATAGTTTTATAAAAGGCATAATTGGCGAGTAAAAACGGGTAACAAGTTGGTATCAACAGTGGGTTTGTATATGGACATCGATACATTAGTTAACTCCATTTCTAAGCTAACAACAGCTAACTAAGCTAGCAGGCTGCGCACATGTTTCTGGATAGTTTAAAAGTTTTTAGAATAATGTAGTGTAGTATAGAAAATAATCTTGCCTTTGGTTTTAGTAGTTATGAAAAAGGCTCAGATTTTATTAGTTAAATCACTTTTGGTAAACAGATAAATTGGCTACTTTTAGCTTGTGAGCTAACAGGTAGCATTTGCTACCAAGCTAGCATTAACTGCTGCTTGTCCGTTCAGTCCAACTGAAGAGAAATGAGAAAAATGTTGAAATTGTTCTAAGATTTTTGATAGCTTTTGAGAAAATATTTGATGGCAGGGGGCCAAGAAGCCAACCTCACTCCAGCAAATTATTTTATTAATAATGAAATATTGCAAATCTTCTATTTTAATAGAACTTTTTTGAAATGCATTAATTTATTAGAAGAATAATCCAAATCTAAAGTTTCTCTTCTTAGTTAAATCGAAAGATGAAATTGCTGCTACTTTATTCAAATGTCCAACACAAACACTGACACAAACTAGTGTTAGCTTAGAAATGAGGTTATTTAATGTCATCAATCGACTGCGTATTGAACGTTTATCCCTTCATTTTGATATTACTGAGCTGTGATGTAGAGTGTTTGCATAATGTTCCCACAGTGAGGTGGTGGCTTGTTAAATTTTGTTTTGGTCAGTTTTTCCTGCTCCAACAGAGATCCTCTAAAGCTCGGCTGGTGTGTGTATAAACATCCGTTATTTACAAGTCATTGTTTTTCCCTTTCTATAAAGTAGACTAGAATGTACTTAGTGGAGATTGAAAAGGCTCTCAGTGAGCAGTGAGCGGGCCCTCGGCGTCAAAGCCTCCTTTGTGAAGCCCAGGTCATGGTGTCATTGGGTGGCATAGGCTGTAATCTGCACTTAACCAGCACTTAACTTTAAGACCTCAAACAACTAAGGCCCCTCCTTCAGTCCCCTTTGTCAAAAAGTTCCCTCTTTTGTGTCCTGGAATGTACCGCAAGCATACATTTTTGCACCAGACGAAAAATTAATCTCATCTCACCCGATTGAAACGGAACCTGAATTATGTTTTGTGCATTTTTTTTCTCGACGTATGGCACGCTGTTAATGTCTCACCCTTGTCACATTGTGCCAAAATCATTCCACAGTA
The DNA here is from genome assembly GCA_030068375.1 of Ostorhinchus rueppellii. Lineage (NCBI taxonomy): Eukaryota > Metazoa > Chordata > Actinopteri > Kurtiformes > Apogonidae > Ostorhinchus > Ostorhinchus rueppellii. The sequence continues at coordinate 22,219,187 of JAQQZY010000016.1, read as the reverse complement.
TTTCCAGTTTACAGTTAGAGATGGTGCCAGTGTTTCCCCAGATGGATCCCCTGTCTCTAAGATATACTGAAAGAAACAAAGGGGAAATAATCAAGTTGAGGGGTTTTTTTGTTTTCTGCTTATGTATGTTTTTATTTCTTTGTTAAACAAAAGATGTCTTATTTTGGAAGCTATATCGGATAGATTTTATTTAAGGAAAATCTTGTAATTTTGTAAAGTGGGCCTTATTATTGAAATATATTGAGTATTTGTCCATCTTGATTTTAAGAATGATATTTTTGCGAGATGTTGTATCTTCCTCGTTGTTACACTCCTGGAGAGTTCTACTACTACTTCTTCTTCTTCCTGTATTTTGTGTTTTGTTTTGTTCTTTAATGAAAGACATTTCTCACGACCTGGAGACACCGTGACACACCATGGATCACCTAGCGGAAAGGTTTCAGAGAGAAAGGTCACACAGTTGTGTCATAGTCATTGAAGAACGAGAGCTATGTGCATTTTATCAGAGCTGAGCAGGTCCGTGGTGCTGAGCGCTTCACCATGTGTCGTCCCGTTTTTATTGGGAACCGCTCAGTGCTTCAGCTTCTTTTTTTTTCTCTCTCTTCTCTTTCTTTCTTGTTGTGATCTCCCTCGCTCATAAATTCAGGGTTAGTACATCTTCTGTGCTGTATGTTTTGTAAGTGCTGCCAAAGAAAGAGTGCAGGCCTCAGATGCACAGATGTGTGTAAATAAATCTAGACAGGCAGATATGAATAGGATTTAATAGGAGTTCAACTGGATCTCATTTCTTTTACATACGAGCACGCACAGACACAACAAATTCAGGCCTGTACAATCAAACCCAGGGGTTGGAACTGCTTTTTTTTATCATTTCATTGAGTGTTTATAAGTTCATTTTGTGTGCAGAAGAAGGAGACTGACAGACAGAGGTGTCAAACACAATATTGTATGTAATGAAATCAGATGAAAAGGCTTTTATGATTTCAAGTGTTGCTTCTCAGTGTCAGCAGTGGAACAGAGTGGGGAGCTGTATTTTCTTTCTTTTTTTTTCCTGTTTTAGATTTAATACATTGTGCATGTTTTAACCTTACTGTGGCTGGCGCACTCTGCATGTAGGTCTCTCGAAGCTGCCAACTGTACAGCAGACCATATGTATTCCAATAAAAATAAAAACCAACCTGTTTGTAACACGTCTCCATGGTGAAACCTGTGTGTTTGTGTATGCGCACGGAACCGATCTTGTGTTAAAATTCACCCACGTATGTTAAATCTCATACATTTTTTTTTTTTTTTTTTTTTTTTTTTTTTTTGCAGAGCGGGCTCAGCAAGTTTAGATTTCATAGCAGTCCACCCTCTGTGTGTAAATGTGTGCAGAAGTCTGTGCAGAGGGGAGAGAACAGCAGCAGTATGCAAAATAAGCAGGCAGACAAATGAGGCAAATTGGTCAGGTACAAAGAGGAAAACCACAAGCTGTTGTGGAATGCGAAGTCAGCACACACAAATTTCTCTTAAACAGCTACGCCTTGCTTTGTGAAAGCAGAGCAGTTCTTTTTTTTTTTTTTTCTGGAGTTTTTGGTTCCATTAAATAATCCTCTTATCTAACAGGACCCAGAATGATACTAAAAAAAATGACCTGCTCTGTTGAGATCCATCTTCACTTCATGTCAGGAGGGTATGAAATGTCAATTTACTTTTATCATTTCAACAATAGTACATGACGTTTTCAGCACTTGGACTTCAGTTTAATACCGACATGTTTCAGCCCTAAGGCTTTTTAGGAGTTTCTGACACATGGGTGTGATCGTATAAGACGCTACAAAAATACACTCTTATCTTACTCAAGTTGAAATACAGATACTTGTAGAAATAAAACACTGATAAAAGTATTGATTCAACTTTATCAAAAGTGAGAAAGTACAGACATTGAAATGTTCTAACGTATAAAAGTGAGTTATGTGTTTTTGCAAAGTGAGCTGAAGACTATGAAAACATTTTAACTACAAAAAAACTACTGAAAATCATTCTTGGTTGATCTTCTCAGTTCAGCTGGACTGGTTTAGCCAAGATGAGACGAAATGTTTCCAAACAGAGCTAAACCAGTCCAGTTGAACAGAGAAGAACTAGAAGAACGATGACCTGGGCAAATGAGAACCTACACAGACATGTTGCAAACACCGAACATACTAAACATTTACTTGATCCAAATTTGCAAATCAGTTTTCGTCATTAGAAACAGAACCTTAATGTCTGTTTTTTATGTTTGGTATATTCTGTCTTATCCATGTAAATTAATAGCAGTACTAACAGAATAAAAATAACTCCCTTCAGATGCATTTAAACTCCAGCACATGTGTCAAACTCAAGGCCCGTGGGCCAAATGTGGCCCGACACGTCATTTTATGTGGCCCGCGAAAGCTTAAAATGTCTGTCTTACAAAGTTAATGTCATAAGTTCTTTTTCTTTTATCATCCACTTGGATAGTTTGACCTTTGATTGCTGGACTAATGTGAGCTGCATAACCTGATAAATTAAAGCAAACATATTTTTTTACATTTATGCAAATATATATGTCGTGTTTGTGGGTTGAATAAGTCAAGAATTCAGTGTTATTTAACATTAACAAGTAGTTGCATTGATTTTACATTACATTTATTTACATTTAGCTACATTTATACTGTTTTATAGTAACATTTGACCCTTTGACTTCAACCATTATGCTGATGTGGCCCTCGGTGTAAATGAGTTTGACACCCCTGAACTACAGTATTGATCTGAGGAGTAGAAAATACACACATTCTAATTCTGAAGTTCTGGATATTAACCCTTTCATGCATACTGGTCGCTACAGTGGACATATTCTACAGCTGTTCTCTTGTATATTCATAATTTTTTTTGTTTTAGTTGCATATGAGCCAACACAGTGGACACTTATGCGCTATCCCATACACTGACATTCATACCTGTTCTTGATAAACTTGATCTGCACGAACATATGAGTATAAATCAATTGTTAATTATTAGACTGTAATTTAGAATTTTTTTTTAACAAAGTGTTTTGTTTTGGGTTTTTTTTTTGCATATGATCTGAGTAATAACTAGTATTATAGTGTGTTAAAATGTGAAAAAACATCCGATTAGCAGCATTAAAAATGTTTTTATTTCATAGTTTTCATGCAGTAAATACTTTGCCATTCTTTATGAACCTACTTTTTATGGACTTGGAAAGCAATCAAATTTTTTTTTTCACGCATACAGAGGAATAGAAAATGCTCTTGATGAAGGTTCTCACAATTCATGTATGAAAGGGTTAATGGTTCCCACCTGTGCTGTTTTAGGACATGGATGAATGAGTGAATTTGTGATGCATCTTGGGTGATCCTGACTGAATGTAAAGAGTTAACGCTCCTGAGGTTTAATCTGTCCTGAGTTCAGGTGCAGGAGGTGCCGGTTTGGACCATGGTACTCCTGAGGCTCAGTGCCGAGGCCTGACCTGAATAAGACGTGTGAAGTCAACCGTGAAGGCGAGTGGAGGAGGGTTGGCGTCCACGTCCACGGTGTCACAGGACAGACTGAGTGGGCGTGTGAGGTTAAAACTAAAAAAAAAAAAAAAGGATGTTCTACTATTTTCTAAGGGTCCCTGTCAGTCTTGGATCCTTTGAATAATCATCACTTTTGTCTCTCTTGGCAGAGTGCATCACACGTTGGCCACGATTTCCTCATAGTGACCTACAGACAAAAAGGATAAAAAAGAAAAAAACAAAAGACTCTGCATCCGGTACGGCCATTTTAGTCAGATTAAATAGTTCAGGGGTGTCAAACATGTGGCCCGTGGGCTGAACTGCAGGTGCAAAAGTTACAGTAAAGATACTTAAGCATTTATCAGGTGAGTGACTATTTTTGGCAATTTCCACACATTCCAACACAGTGACAGCAACAGGTCCAGTGTGGTCTCCAGGGTCTGTAAGGTCCACCTGTGCATGAACAGTGAGTGGACCTGCTTTGTTAGGTACCAGGAAGTACTGGTACTAATGTAAGGAATGATGTTCAAAGGGTGGATGTGGATGTGGACAGGGGTCTGGAGCAGCACGCACGTTGGTCTAATGTTCTAAAAGTCATGTTCCTTTGATTTTACATGTGTTTTTCTTGTATTTTTTCTTTATATACTTCTTGAGTGTTTAGTTTTTTTATTTTTTTTTTATACGTATGGGCAAGTAACTAAATATGGTAACTTCCTTGACCTTGATTTTCTACATGACATTAAAATTTTGACAAATTTCACAAAGGTAATAAAGTCTTGTTATGTCCTCTAATATCACACTAAGATTGACATTTTTAAATTCAGTGTATTTCTAGGAGTGAACTATGAAGGGATCAGACCCATAAAATATTAGTCAATAATCTATAAACGATGACAACTCTAAATGTTTTTTTTTTTGTTGTCGTACAATAAATACATAAATTATAGCATTTTCACACACACACACACACACACACACACACACACACACACACACACACACACACACACACACACAAAAACCAAATGTT
>JAQQZY010000016.1:22182578-22197322 GCA_030068375.1 Ostorhinchus rueppellii | reverse complement strand
CTACATGTTACTGTGAAGTATTAATCTGCAGTTTTATACATATACAAACTAACTATTTATCTCTGAAGTGGAAGTTCCATTAACTGAAGAAGTTTAAAAAAAAAAACAACAAAAAACCAAAAAAAAAAAACAGATTAAGGTACAGTCTGAAGGCAGTGAGGATAAATGATCTGCTGTAACTTAATTCCATTTAACATGTTTTTATGCAATGCAAAGAAGTTAGTGCTTCCTTATGTGTCGGTTAGAAATGAATGTGTGATACAGAAAGTGTAACTTAAAGTGTCATGAAACTAACCTAACGAAACCGACCAAATGAAAGCAATTTACAAAATGAATCTTCAAGGATATTTTTAATCTTGTTTTCAACACATTTACTGCATATTTTAATTCAAATAAGAAGCATTTCAAGTGCACGAGAACCGTATTTATGACTTGGTTTTGCAGGATTTAGTCTTTGCTGTATCATCTCTTGGAAACTCTTACAAAAAAGAACACTGAATGTTCTGAGAAAGTCAACAAGAATGGGTCCCCAATGTCATACTGAACTGTTCTCACCTTGTTAAGAAGATCCCTAAGATCCTCCTGAGTCTTTACAATCTTCTTCCAGTGTTCGATCTGCTCGTCTTTTACGTGCTTCTCCTGCAGCCTACACACACACACACACACACAAATAATCGTATGCATCCATCTGTGCTATTTTGATCACTCTGCCATTATCTCCACAGGCTGAGTTCATACAGAGTGCAGTGTACATCATACTCACTGTATGACCACCTCCAGGGCCTGACCCAGAGACACAGGTTTGTTGTTGAGGAAGTTGAAGTCCAGCTGGTGGCTGAGGTACGAGGTGGCCTCGAGCAATCGGTTAAACTCTTGCTCTACCATCTCATCTTTTTCTTTTGGTACCTGGAGACCCATACAAAATAACAATGGGGGATTATAGGCACAAAAAGAGCTGGTTCAGAATATTTGACGTGGGGTTGTATGAGGTACTTATTCATGGTCAGTGGGTTTGCAGTCAGCACAGCCCCCTGTTGGACAAACGTCATTCTTTATTTCATTCATTGTAAAATAAAAAACAATTTAATAGAAATACAAACATTCTCTGGACTAGAATGAAAGGGAGCAGAAAGAAGACTAGTCTTATTTTATCTGCCCCTATATCCCTAGAAATCAACAGTATTTAACAATTTAACAGTACAGAAGCTGAGTGATGTGCTTCTGTGAATAGGGCCACATTAAAAAACAACTGTCAACTGAGGTGTACGTGACTTTTAGAATACAGTCACTGCTTTACCTAGCAAAAAGGGGTCTGCAAAACTACCCAAGTCCAAACAGGATCAGTAGTTTTTCTTTGTAGAACAAAGAAGTTACTGTCACTGTTCAACAACTGCCTTATTGTTTGAGTTTGGCTTTTTTTTTTTTCTACAAGATGTATTCCCAAACTAGCCAAACAAACCCATCCAACTACAAGCAGATCTTTAACTCCAGTGTTCTGTGATGTAAACCCACTGTATTTGTCAAGAGAGTCATTTTGACAGGGTAAAGCAGTGAAAAATATCTAAACTGATGCTGATTTTTAGGCGTTTTCTAATCAAGGTTGTTAAAACACCATTTTTTTCTGTGCCTCTTTGAATAGGAGTATCTCATGTTGGTATGCCTGTGTGTTGAATAAGATCTACTGCAGTAAAGACACTCACGAGGAATATGTACCTCATACAAACACACTTCAATTCACCTGAACAAACACATTCAAACCAAGATCCAAGATTAAGTGAAACCATAAAGGAACAGCAGAAAAGGAACATGCCAGACTAAACTACAACTAAATCCACTAATAGTGCTGGTGTATAAGCAGTGACTCCTATTTCAACTTTACACATCCCACTACTGGAGCACGCCTGTACAGTAAGTCACTTGATCACTAATGTGAACAGAAGAATAAATAATAAATCAGAACATTTTCCATGTGTTCAACATGCATTTGCAAAAGTTACTCGAGAGACTTAAAATGGACACAAAGCAGATCCATGATTGACGTGCAGCTGCATAAGAAGGTGCTGAGCATCAATCATGGACTGGAGTTTTAAGGGAAGATCCAAACTCATGGTATTTGATAGATTTGGCCAGAGTCAGCAGTGTTAGATGATTTGTACAGAATTTTTCGGGGGAGACAAAGCAGTATTTATTGAGGAAACATTGTTGAAATGAACTACTATTATTCTGAACTCTCTGTAAATGGCCGATCAAATTAAGTGCTACTCAGCTTTTTTCTAACTTCTAAACAGAAGCACACAGAATTTAAGAATGAATAATAATAATAATAATAATAATAATAATAATAATGAAATAAGCCTCTTCATGTATGGATCTTCCCTTAATTCAGGTTATTTGGTTGTTAGGTTAAAAGTTAAACAAACTAGTCATTTATTCTTCTCCATCGCCAATATGGGTAAGGGATGGACAATTATTCAATAAAATTAAATAAAATGGATGGAGCTTAAGTGTTGACTTCAAAAAGCCACTTAAATTATGTCATGAATATAATGTGTAAATAAAACAATACATACACTCGTGCATCGTTCACCCTTTAGTAGTTCACCAATAAGATGAACATGGAAGGGGGTTGAGAGGAAAAAGAGGGGAGGGGTGAGAGAGAGAGAACATATTAAGTAAACACAACTTTAACCTCAAACAGGTTTGCACAAAAGTAAAAACATGTACATTTAATTTGGCTTTTCCTGTGGCGAAGGAAACTAGTCACACATGATGTGGATGCTTCGAGAGCCCTGCTGGCTCGTCTCTACTTCAATGGAAGTGTCCCGAATGTGAACCTAAACACCCTACTACTGTTGCTGCCACTTGACAGACGGACCTAAAACGAGAGTGGAAAAACATTGTTTACTTCCAATTTAATGACATTAAACGGCATCCGCTTTCTGGAAGTGGAGCTGTTGTTGATGACACGCAAGGGTAAGCAATTAAATGAATGCACCATCATTTTGTTTTTGTGGCTTATGGAAAGCCAGATTCCTGCCTGAGGACAAACTGGGGCTTTTAGAGCCAGACACAAAGCACTAAAATGGTGACAGGGATACGTTATGCGTATGTAAACATGTTCTGCTAAAGGAAGTAAACAACACAAGGTCCTTGTTGTAAAAGTCCTGTAACTAGAGGACAAATGTATTGCAGCTGTGGGGACACTGTGATGTCAAAAGGCTGTTCTAAAGGTTAAATGTTTGTAAGAGAACTTGAGAATTTTTAAAGTGTCAGTACAACTGAAGCGAGCAGATATTTTTCATCCACAGAAACTTTCAATCACATGCGCACCTCCAATGCCATTAGCCTTCTTTGAGCTTTACACATACGCATGTTTACTGTCACAGTATAAACACATTTTCATAACATAATATATATTGTTCTATATGGTTCCTGCTATGACTTGGAGTAAAAACATGAAGGATAATGGATAAGAGGCAAACCAATGCACAGACTCACATGTCCAGTCATACTCACAGCCTGGCCATTGGCTTCATACAGTGGACACTTCTGTTTGATCTTGGCCAGCTCCATGTTAACCTGCTTACTGATCACTGCCATGGGATTCCCTCCTGATAAAACACATACACACACGCAGCTGAAACAGCAGACACAGACAATAACGCCCTCTACAGTTGGAAGTGATGACACTTTGGTAAAGAAGGCAGAGCAGTAAAACAGTGGGTCCAAGTCATAATTATATTAATAAGCTGATTATATTCTAGTAGTCATTTGTAGGGCTGTACAATACAGACAAATAATCACATCTGAGTATATTTTACATGAATGGTGAAGTACTATATATGAAGTACAAATTTAATATCTTTTCAGAAATGAGACACATTTTCAGTTTTTCCCATGATTTCCCACAAACACTCATTCTACAGTGTGTGTCATTTGTGTTACATAAAATCCAGCTGGTTAACGTGAGCAACAGATCACATTGAGGTGACAAACTTAAGTATTACAACAACACTTCTGTACTGTTACCAGCCAAGTAACAGTTATACTACAAACTACCCATGATGCAATGGTTTTTGTAAGCAACTCGGCGCCCATGAATGCATGTGGGAGGAAGAAATCCACAGGATCAGATGAGAAAAATGAAACCACTGCCTGACTCAGGGTGATATTTGTGATATGATTATTTATGTCATCACATGTAGGACAAGTTGTGATACATGGAGTATATCTGCCATTTTCCCAGATCTACTTGTTTTGTCTATAAATATTAAGAAAATGGTGTTTTTGCTAAAGCCCAAGATAACATTCTAAAATAGCATGTTGACCTATTAAAGTATCCAATGTACTGTTATAAGGAAGTAAAGCAATCATAAAAAAAAAAAATTAGAATCAGATCATTGACTTTTTTTAATTCATTTATTTTTTTTTATTTTAAATTAAATACTACTAATACCGATGTCAAAAGTTCTCACAAAAGCTAGTGACTCATTTAACAGTTGACAACTAATCCTCACAGTTCTGATTACATCTTCAAATCACTTTAGTAAAACAAGCCATTTGCCTGAAACCACTGAAAACAACAGGTTCAACCCATGTGTGATTGGCTAATGAAATACTAATAATGACATCATTAAATACATCATCATCTAAAACAAGAAACTCAGTCTTACCCAGTCCAGTCACCACCATAGCTCCCAGGTCAGCGACATAGTTCCCCTTCCTAAATGTGGCCACTCGGCCTCCAACGCGGTCCTAGATGAAGAAATTACAGAAATATTTTCTATAGCACCATGATAAATTTGTGGAATTTAATAAATAGAACAATGGAAATCAAATAGTTACCTCGAAAGTATAGCTTTATGCTTTTAGTTGTATAAAAAGTTAGCACTGGTTCAGATCTCACATGCACTACCAGAGTTTTACAGTTTAGAATTTTATATCCACACTAGAGCTGGGTATCATGGCCAATTTCCATAATCGATTAAATTTTAATTCATAAGGTTCTGAACTGATTAATCATGATTTGATTCAATCCAATATCGATTCGATTCAGTATTTATTGATTGATTCCAATTCATTTAGTGACACCAAAGTAAAATTTGGAGTTATCACCTGATTATTTGTCCACCACAGTCATGCAACACATCAATACTGGAATCAATGTTGATACTGCAGCCCGTCATTGCCTCTTTACTATTCCTCTAAAATTCTAAGAATATTAAATTGGATCCACTCAGCCACAAGTGAGTGTGGATCCAAGTTAATTTTCCTAGAATGACTGGCTTCTGTGACTCGCCTCAGAGAACCTCCAGGCGGCCGGTTCCTTCACACTGTGGGTTCGTGTTTTGAGGCCAGGAGGACCTCCCATGGAGGTTTTTCTCCACCATTCCTCCATGTCCCTCCCGCACCAGAACCATTCCGCGCAAGACTGAAACTTCCCTGGGGGCTAACAAGACAGAGCCGGCCATGCTTCTGTGTCGGCCGTACCCAGGTCAGGCAATCATGGTCCTGCTCTCATCCACCATTAATCGATTCCGCAAAATTAAAACGAAATCGATCTGTGGTTGATCAAATCGATTTTTTTGTTTTTTACCCAGCCCTAACTCACACAAGTATTAACATTTAAACAGACAGTTTACAAAGTGACCTACCCTGGCCTCCAAGACCGTCACATCCATCCCAAAGCTCTGCAGTTGCCTTGCTGCAGCGAGGCCGGAAACACCTCCACCAATGACTATAACCTTCCCAGTCTTCTTTGCTGCAATTTAAAACATGGCCCTTATATGATATATACTGTACAGCAAAAAGAATTGAACAAACTGAGAAAGTTTGCAAGTTTAGTTTTTACCCAAGATGCTTGTAAAACACACAAAACTATCCTAACAGTGCTGTGATTGAAGTGAACTCACTGGGTAAAGGCTTGACCCTCTTGTAAATGCCGAAGTTAATGAGACCATGTCTTTCAAGGTAGCTGTGTATCCTGTGAACCAGCACAGCATCACCTAAAATTAGAAACAAAGCACATTAAGTCCAAATGTTCACACAAGTGACATTTTAACTGTAAAATATACATTTCATTTAAAGTCTTACTGTTGTATGGAGCCTCCAGCTGCTGCGCTGTAGCCTCAAAGGTCAGCTGGATCTTAGGATTGTCCAGCCACAGTTGCAGCTGAGGAAAGATGAAATCCAGCCATATATACCGTGTGCAAATTTCAAATGAGTCGTACAATCTCTACTCTTAAAGACAGCTTTATAGGCCAGTAAAAACTCTTACCGTACGGTTGCGAATGTAGAGGAAAACCTTTTGAGTCTGTTGGGGGCCACTGATGATGTCAGGGAAGCAGGCAGCCTCCTGGGAAGTCATACGGTCATGAGGAAGGCGACTCTGGAAAGCAGCTCCTTCCACACCTAAAAGAAAAACAAACATCATGCATTTACTTATTTGAAGATTTAGTAGAGCTCTTAAATATTGACCTTTCTTTTATTAACACAGACAATTGTCCATTTTGCTGCTATACTTGGATGCACAACACAGACTCCAACACAAATGTAACATGACCATGTACAAATCTTTCATATTGAATGTTTATTTATCAAGGAAATAACTGTGATCACCATCTAATTGTCTTTTTTGGTTTATATTTTACCATTAGAATACATGGAAAAACATAAATCAAAATTTAACTTCCTGTCGTGTAGACGTTGTATATATATATATATATATATATATATATATATATATATAAAAAACACTGTAAAGATCAGATTTGACATAAATAACCTCAATATACAAAGTATATTACTGAAATATCTCAATGAGGCTTTCATGTGTTTAAATACAGGATAAATAATGACAGTTACCAATTCATCCAACAGCATGATTGTACACAAGAATTGAAGCCTCCTTAAATAAAAATTAAGTCATTATTTAATAGCTCCAGTAGGCCATCTTACCAGATGGCTCCTCTGGTTCACTGTCATTCTCTTCCTCAACTGGTGGGGGTGGAGGAGGGACGACCTGCTTCCTCTCCTTTTCTGCCTTGGCATTCCTTTCCTCCTCAGAGTAATATTCGTCCTCAGACAGATTGGCCAGGCTTTCGTCCATCTCGCGGTACTCCACCTGCAACAATAGGCACAATAAAAGCATCATTAAAACCGGCATTTTGTAGTGCGGATACTCCCACTTCTCTTAAAAGGCAGAGAATTTTCTGTGAACTTCAGCCGGTGCCAATTCAAGCCATATTGCTTGGTTTCTGGCAGCTTTAGTTCCCTCCCTCCCTGCCTGCCTGTAAAGGCAGCAGAAACCTAAAATGTTTACTTTTGCTCGCTTGCGCCGACTTGTCCGTCGGACTTCAGCTGAGTCTGGGTCCACCCCACCAGGACCTGCTTGGTGAGGCAAAGGAGCTCCTCCAGGTTCCCCACTAGGGGATGACCTTTCCTTCTTCTTTGGTTCCATCACACCTGCAGTTGAAGCTGACGGACCTGTCTGGGCGTCAGATACAGGGGCTCTGTCACCTCCTGAGGCTCCCGCAGAAGAGGAGGAGGAGGAGGAAGAGGAGCCAGCATCTGACTTCTTGCTAGACAGCATGATGGAGGATGTTGGAGGCCTCTCCTGGATGAAGGGGAAAAGAAATGAGGTAGAGCCTGTCAACAGGAATGAAACAACTGTCCAGCTTTAACTATTTTTGAAGTGATATGGCATCGATTTCAATGTAGAAAATTAAATAACTAATGGGAAAATATAACAAAATATCAATTAAAGAGAGAATGAAAATGATGATTTGTGGATTCTGCAAATTGAGAAAAGGCTAAGAACTTTATGATGTCACTTAAAAGGTTAGCTCAAATTTTTTTAGACCCAATTCATTTAACTGTAAACAATACACATGAAGTTCTACTAAACCCAATCTTACCACTGATAAACACATACGAGGTTTACATGTTGTCACCTAAAAATCTAATTAGATAAAGGACTAGTTCTGTACTTCATAATATGTAATGGACAAATATGCAAACAAAAAATAAATGTATACGATAAAAATACATCATACACTTTGTGTCTCATGTTTGATTCCATTACATTAACTCTCCCTGCTCAAAATTGGAAAGATCCGTTACAGTGAATGCACTAAGTGATACTAACTGTGCATGAATGTTATGGTTAAATGAAATGATTACTCCATGGTAAAGTAACCTTGTCTTGTTTTACCCATTTCTCCGTGCACCTGGTAATATCCATTCAAACACTAAGAAATGAAGACAGAACCAGAAATATTGTTACGAACAGTTCTAACTAAACAGATAATGTTGGCCTTTCAAATTGCATTACGGTACTTATGAGAATTATTAAAGGTTTTACTACAATACATTTTCTGACAAAACAGGCCATTAAAAGTTTTAGATCGCTTATATACTAAGATGATTATTGTTAGCTAGCAAGCCATCTGCAGTGCTAGCGACAGAAGAATGCTGCGGCTATTGACGCTAGCAAGATTAAGCTAATAGCAGCTGTATTCTTACCACAAAGTTACGCACACTACATCCGACTTTTGAAATGTAGCCATTTACGTCCAGTGCAACGCAAGATGTGCTTCAAATTGTATCATCCACTTCTCAATTCATCTTATTTATAACCTATTTCCCAACGCGACCATGCTACATAAGCTAACCCGCTAACAATGAGACCCCGGTTAGCACCAACAGTGGCACAGTAGCAGGTGCGAAGTAGCGGAAAAGAAAGCACAGGTTTCGATTAAATCTGCATTCACAAACTGGCAGTGGTATTTAACGAACATTTCTAAGCATCACTGCGCATTGTCCTCACAACACAGGAATGCCTAAAATATGAGAAATACTAAAATTACCTCTCAATCCCCCGACGATGTCAACACAAAGACGGCACAGTTACAAGAGCCGATTCAATGAACTCTTCTGGGATTGGTGGAGATTACATGTTACACAAGATACAGAGCCGAATGATTGGTTCAAACAGTTGTTAATCAAATAAAAGGCGGGGACATTTGTCCTCTACTTCCAATTGTTGTGTTTTTTAGTTTATAGACCACGCCCTTAGCGTATTTGTCGTTCAGCGCACACATTAATTATTTTTGGGGTAAAAAAAAATAATAAAGAAAAATAGTGCGGTTGCAAATAGGCTTGTTTTACTGGTTGGGATGAGTATTGATATTAAAATCCGTCAAAGAATCACAAAACTGGTTTCCGATCGAGTGATCAGTGTAGGCACAGTTACGTGAGCGTGGGTGAAGAACTGGATGGGCAGGTATGGGAGGGGGAGGGAGGGGTGAAGACAGGTAAAGGTGATCCACTGTCGTCGCACCTACAACTCAGGGAAGCATACCGATGTGTTGTTGACTTCTTTGTCTCTCCATTTTGCGCCGTCCGTGTGTAAGTAAAACGTTTGATTAGCGTATAAATCATGACCAGTATCTTTGCATGTGTACTGATTCTTTTTTATTGGTACATTTCTCTAACATCAGTCATTTCGTGTGTGTTTTCTCGGCTGAGGTGTTGCTTGTAGAAAGTAATATGTAGTAATATTTTGACCCTGACATGGTGGAGGTGTGGTGCACCTTTCTGAGGCTTTCATTAATTAAGAATGAGATTCCAATGTAAAAGAAACACTCCAGTTTCAGACAAAAAACTGTTTAAACATGTTATAGATGAAATTATGAGCATGGCAAGTGTATGAGCTGATAAACAGTTTATCCAACAGATCAAGAAAAATGGTGAAGCAGGAGCCGGAGACGGCCAACCGGCCTGACAACACCGCCTTCACCCAGCAGAGGCTTCCGGCTTGGCAGCCCATGTTGTCTGCAGGTATTGTCATCCCCGGGTTTGTCCTCATTGGTTTGGCTTTCATCGGCATCGGGATCGCCCTCTTTGTCACTTCACAGAGCATCCAGGTGTTGGAGGTATGTCTGCATTTATGGATTTGAAACTAGTAACAATAATTCACCGTAAAACAAACATCCATGCGTTTTCACATCCCCTCACCAGTTGGATTAATTCAGGAAACAGCCACCTGTTCTAGATAGGATCAAACACTGCATCAAGAACAGGGTGAACCAAGATCCAAAATGACCATGAGAGGAATGGATGTTTCAATTTATATGTACATTATTATTGTCATTTTATTTTACAGTACTAAAAATGTAGCTGAAATCTTCTATCACAGTGTATATTACAGCAGTGTTGTTAAATTCACCTTAGCTGGGAGGCCACATCCAACCAATGTGAGCTCAAGAGAACTGAACCAGTAACAAAACAGGCATTGTAACGTCTAAAATCTTTTTTCCTCTCTGTTTTAGATTATGTCATGAAAAAGTGAATAACATGAACCACCATATATGACTTGAAATTTCATAAGAAAAATAAGTACAATTTCAACAATATTGTCTCAGCTTTATTATTAACATGACTTACAGATAACAGTGGATCTACAAATGCACAAAACATTTAATTAATAACAGGCATTATACTGGTTTGCATTTAGTTTTTGTTAAGACATTTCAAGTTGTTCATATATATTGTGTAAATATTTTCCGAATGCAGTTTTACTTTGGGCTAAATGTGGCCCTTGAACAAAGTTCAACACCCTTGACTGTTAATATCTTGGGGTTAATTTCTGTACTTTGTGAATCAGTCCTGTGGGTTAGATTGGACCTGACACTTCTGTATCACAATGACAAAGCACATTTTCTGTAGAAATGAAATTCAGTGAGCTTACAACAATATTCAAAATAACTTTGTGTGAAATTCATCAAAGGGATGTAAGAATTACAGAAATGTAGTCATGATCAATAAAATATATTTGATAAATATCTAAAAACACATAATACTGAAATAGTAACATCATAGAATTTTACATGATGAGAGAATATTATGTGAATGTGTGTACGGTTAAGATAGTCCAAAGTAATTCATAACTAAACCAAGAAAAGACAATTTGGTGTTTCATGAAAAGTAATTTTAGTGGAATCAGCAAAACTGTTCTTTTATTGCAACTTCCTGAAGAAAATGCAGACTGACTCCACCAAGATCCACAAAGGAAGAGGCGGAAACCACATTTCAACACCACATCACAGTGGTCTGATAATTATTTACAAAGCTGCATGTCACAATACAGTACATTAACTTAACCATACTGTACTGCAGTTAAATTGATTTTCTTTTTATGGGGTTTATACACAGATCAAAACAACAGTTTGACATAAAACAAAATATGCTCAAAATAGTACAATTTTCTTTCAGATATAAGGCTTGAACGTTCCAAGTCAGAACAATAACAATGTAAAAAAACAAAACTGTAGTGTGTTCATTTCTGGGAATCCTGCAAATCTAGCTTTAATACAAATGACACAAATATGTTCAGGTTTTAAAAGATTGAATATGCTAAGCAGCAAAGCATTTGGCCTGTTACTGAATCATGCTACTTTACATAAATGGTGGATTCACAAGACTGTCAAATTACTTGATAAAAACAGTCACCCAACCCTTAAATATGTTGAACTTGCTTTGAAAAAATGTTAAACTAATAGTAAAAATGTCAATGTTTGCAGTCATTTATTCTGAACTCAAATACTATTGTCAGGAATTATTCTGATAATATTTTTTCCTACATTTTTATCAAACACTGAAGTATTGTTCCTTATATTTACGTGGGATTTTAAGGCTGATAAGCTGAGAATATTCATAGCTCCCTTTGAATATCATGCAAGTGAGGTCAACTCTGAGTATTTATAAAGTATGTTGACCAAGGTGTTGTACAGAGCCAGAAAACACACAGATTAAACACAGACATGAAGAAAAGAAGGTAAGTGAGGTAATAGGAGCAAAGGTTATTTACATAAAATCAAATGTAAGTAGCAACAGCACCATGAACAAGAGAAATGTAATAAAATAAAAGCCATGTGGGAGTCATGTTAGTAATGATCAACATCTGACTGATATACAATACATGGAATAAAGCAATCGCATGTCTTTTTTTTTTTTATGTGAATATACACTGTTTCCCATAAAGTTGAAATTGAGTATTTGCTGTTCTCATGAAAGGGTTACGATTTATTCTTGATAGAGTAGAACTGGGACTGGGTATGCAGTCATAGAGGCGTTTGCTGATGTGTGTAAATAGAAATAAAAAGATGAATGTATCTGAAAACCAAATTATTCCAACTTTGTACAGGGTATATATTGTATATGCTCACATAAGTATTCTAAAGTCTCCCATGGTTTGATGTGTGTGTGGCTGTGATGGGTCTGAAATGTTTTGGGTTTTTTTTTTTAATTCCTTGTTTGCATCAGAAGCAGAAAATGGCAAAATAATAATAGACATATAAAGTTTACTTAAAAGCACCTGATTGCAGGAACTGTTTGGTGATAAGTTTGTTTTAAAAAGATGAAAAATGAGGTACAAATATTATATCATTGCTCTTGTTGATTGATTATTAGGATTGTTCAAGCATCTATGATTCAGCAACAGTCCTTTGGAAAGGGCCTGTGTTTTTTAAATTGCTGTGACCTCAAATAAATTTGCACTTTAACCCATAAAGATCCAAACAACCACTGGAAACCAGAATCATCTACTGATCTAAAATGTTTAATAACCTCTGATCAAATAAACCTATCTATATGTTAAAATATCTCAGGTAAAATGCAGTTTGTTATCTTTTCATGGTCATCAGATATGACCCATTTGGATGTTCAGAGGCTCTGTAGTTACCATGGAAACACCGCCATCTTCTACAACATTGATTCACCAGTAAAACCCATGGAGCTGGATCAATGACAGTGGATGGAAACACTGGGTTTATGTTCAGTTAATGAGAGATTTTGTTGAAAGACACATTTTCTTCATTTATTTCTGTTTCTGATATATTATGGCAATTAACTTTAATCTGAGTTTTTATGAACATCTATATAATCTGTGAATTAAATATGGGAAAATACCTGATTTTTTTTTTTTTAATTAAAGATGCAAAATATGGAGGATTGTATTATAATAAATGGTGATAAACTGCCTTAGAAAGGTTAAATAGCGAAAAAAAAAAAAAAAAAAAAAATTTTGGGAACTGCCAGAAAAGTAACACCGGAACTTTATGGGTTAAAAATGTAAAAAAACAAAAACAAAAAAAAAAAAAACGCAAAGTTTTCTGTTTTTACTAAATTATTGTTTGTTTTAATTTATTTATATGACTTGTCTTTTAAACCTGTATTCTGTCATGGCATTTGCTCTGGTCCAGGTCACCCTTGTAGAAGAGATCTCTCGAGTTCGACGGGACTCTAGTTAAATAAAGGTTTAATTAAAATAAAGAAATAAATAAATACATTTTTTAAAAAGGCTGTGATTGTCACTCGACAGATGAATTGGTCTCAAATATTAGATGTCAAACAGACTTGGGAGATCAGGGTGTAGTGGAAGTTGTACAAACCTCCTGCTACAGGTGCAGCTATCTGGTTTCACACTTGTTTCTTGTAAACAATACCGTACTTTTCAGTTAAAAGAAGTGTGGACAGACAATGGAGACCGGCACTGTAGTCATCAATATTTAATAGTAAACCAATGTATTCTTTCTTGTTCAGTTGGACTACACTGGGGTTGAGCAAAACTCTCCGTGCTTCAAGTGCTCCAATCCAGATGAGAAGAACTGTGTGTGCAAGCTGGATTTTTCCATTAAGAGTCTATTTAAGGTTAACACACACAACATACAGATGTACAGTTAGTGTCTTACATGTGTTTCATTGAACTTCTCTGACTCTGTCTCTATATTTGTCACTGCATTTTCCTCAACAGGGACCGGTGTTCTTTTATTACGGTTTGTCCAACTACTTCCAGAACCAGAGAAAATATGGGGTGTCTAAAGATGCAGATCAGCTGTTTGGAAATCTGGATAATTTCAAGGTTAGTTACAACATTAGATATTACTTAAAATAAAAAAAATACAAACTCAATCATCACACTTTTTCAGCACGGATAATTTTCCAAAACAAAAACATTCCTATTTACTTCCTGTCCTTCAGACTCCAGATACATCATGTTCTCCATACGAGTACAGCAACAATAAACCAATTGTACCATGCGGATCAATAGCAAACAGCATGTTTAATGGTGAGTGAAATACGTTTGGAAAAATTTAATTTACGTGTTAATGGAATATTAATTTGTGCGTGTACATATTTTGTTTTATTTTCTGTTTATCATAGACACGTTCAAGCTTTATCAGCTCATCAATAGGACGAGGAAGTTGGTGCCCTTTGATGGAAAAGGGATCGCTTGGTGGACAGACTACAATGTCAAATACAAAAACCCCAATGTCACGCCTCTGAGGAAGGCATTCAACGGTAGTAATTCTAGTTTTGCATACAGTACCAAAACTTCCTATTTCTTTTGGGTTTTATGCAAGTTGGGTCTCATAAACAATATAATCTACCACAAAAGCCCATTCAGGTAACTTCAGAGTCAATATATAGATGGGGGACTTTTTGAATTACATTTAAAGGGTAACATATTTGACATTTTTGCTGTTTTCAGGCCTAAAATCAACATAGCCATAACACGTGGCATTTTTACAGAAATATTCATCTAAATATCATATATACAATTGATTGAAATTGAAAGTTATTTATAAAGATATTGTAGTAATGTTGATCAAATCAAATCAAATCAAAGTTTATTTATATAGCGCCAAATCATAACAAAGTTATCTCATGACACTTTACAAATA
>JAQQZY010000016.1:22124473-22180403 GCA_030068375.1 Ostorhinchus rueppellii | reverse complement strand
CCAACAGTTAAGATTAGATTTAAAAAAAAAAAAAAAAAAAAAAAAGCTTATCCTTGGGTATTTAATGAAAACATGCTATTTAATCACCATAGCATTTCACTGTTTTCATACACCTGAGGAGACTTGTTAAGATTCAAGAAGGTATGTAATGGGGTCAGCCTTTGAAATAACTTGCTTTACCAGCTGGGTGTGTCTCTGTTTGAGCTGAGCAGAATAAACACAATGACCTGAAGGTTTCTACAGGTGAGAGAAAACAGGCAAATTTTCTACAGTAGGTAAATAAGATAGTCAAATAATATCTGACGTGATTGATTATTAACTAAATCAACATGGCATATGTAAATTGCTATAGTACATCTGTTTTGTTTTGGGGTTTTTTCCTACAACTGTATGTCTATCTTTCCATTTTTGCTTTATATCCTTAACATTTTATCCTACAGATTATCCTGTTTTGAGCTTTGATGGGAGAAAGAAGGTTGTATTCAGCAACGTGTCCTGGATGGGTGGGAAGAATGAGTTCCTGGGCATTGCCTACCTGGTTATTGGTTCCATGTGTGTCATCATGTCAGTAGTCATGCTTATTGTCTATGCTAAATTCAAGTTTCCTGAGGAGGAGTAACCGCTGTGTCCTGAATCATGGTGGACTGGAGGGTTCTTTTTACTTAATTATGATGGTGACTGCACAGCTGAGTGTTTGCACAGAGATGAATATAAAGCTAATATTTAACTATGAACTGATTTCACATACACTGTTCTGAACAGGAAGATGTCTCCTGCAGATGGAGCCATTTGTGTGTGTGTTTTGGGGGAGTTTCAGGGCAGAATGAGACAGTAGTTTTTTTGTTTTTTTTTTGACTGACCACTAAATAAGAAGTGGGAATGTCTATGAAATTGCAACTATTAAAGTGCAAAAAACGTACAAAAAAAACTCAAAAGTCAGGTCGTTGCTCATTGCAAAGCTACAAAGTGTCTCTTCCTGGTATTTCTGAATGTACCCATAAAGAGAGAGTATTTTCTTAAAAGCCACAATTGATATTGATAATGCATGTTTAGTTCTGCTATAAATAGCTATGTACTTTCTATCTGTACCATGATATTACTGTAACAGTTGAAATTGGGGGTAGAATAAAAAAAAAAAAAGATTTACACTGTTGCAGCTTAATTAACCTGTTCTTTTAGTTTATGCCAAGATAGGCTATTTTCCAAATCACAAATATGACCTCAGGTTCATTTATTTAATATCGAAAGATTTTTCTTCGCACAATCAGGTTCTGTTTCTTCATAGATCAGTAATAAATCTTAAAGCCATAAATCGTTTAAAAAGCCATTTGCTGCTGGACAGGATGTTACATTTAATCTATGCTATGGGATGTGCAACATAACTTGCAGTGGTGTAAATATACTCAGGGATCTGTAGGTCATGTTGTCTTTCAATGGTTTTTACTCTGCCTATTGTTGTTTTCTGTGTTTTTCTTATTTATTTTTTATTCATTCAATAAAAGAATGTTAAAACAGGTCCTTAGTCTTGTTATTGTCGGTTTGCTGTGATGTGTTTTATTCTATTTCTACATCCTATGCAAGCAAGCTGGTGGAATGTTTGAGTGATCTGAATAATGTCCAATAACTCTGACGAAGCCCATTACAATGTACAATTTACAGTAGCATCTTGTAATATGCAATCAGATTAATAAATCATTAGTAGTTGGGCAAGGAAAAACTGCTGCATCATCGGAGACAACTCCCTTTCTCCCCCTATCTGTAGCACATGCTGAAAACAAAGAAAGAGAAAAAAATACGATCGGCTACGTTGCATTATGGGTATTGGAGTTTTTACTTAATTGCACAAAATGGAATGTCCCTATTGAAAACTACAAGTACCACAATTCATTGCGTTGATAAATGTGACATATCCTTGTCTATTGCGGCGTTTTGACAGCGGTAGTCAACCTCTGACTAGCTCAGTTGGTGCTCCAGCAAGCTACCACCCATCAGACTCGTTTCTTTGTCCGGTTTAAAAGAGCGACTCGGTCTTCGGAGACCGTTTTCTAAAATGTCCGACGGCGGAGGGACGGAGGATAACTCCGGCACCATGGAGGTGTCCACAGTCCAAACGGTGGCTGACACCTCGGTGTTGCAGAAGCATATCCGTAAACTTGTCCCGTTGCTCCTGGAAGATGGCGGCGAGGCCCCGGCCTCTCTGGAAACCGCCCTGGAGGAGAAGAGCTCCGTGGAACAGATGAGGAAGTTCCTTGCTGATCCCCAAATCCACACCATCCTGGTAGAGAGAAGTGCATTGAAAGGTTTGTCCATGCACTACCATGATGCATTTGAATGGACTTAGCTAGCTACTAAAACCACGTAAGCTACACAGTAACAGTAATTATCAATTAAACTGCCTCTATTCCAGCTTTGGCTTGTCTAAGTAAGCCTGGCCTAATATTATTTAACTGTAGGCTAAATTAAGGTAATAGCTTTTTGTAGTCTCCATTTATCACAACAGAATGTTTTACGAAACTGCGCCACACAGGGTGGGGAAAACGGAACTGTGCTACTCGCTTTTAATTCAGAGTAGTGGAGCTGGTTTATTGTTATCCATTAAATTTCACTTTAAAATGTGTGTGTGTTCTTAAAGAAGACTCATTATAAAGATCTTACTTTCTATAGTGTCTACAGTGTACAATGCAGTGTGTTCGGGTATAAACAAAAATACAGTTGATGAAAGGAACCCTGTGTTAAATATCAAAAGACTTACTATAACAAGCATAAAAATAAAAAAAAAAAGTATAGAAATTCAATACTCCCTTTGTAGTTGGAGCTAATCATGTTGTGTGCACCTGCTTGTGGCGTTATCATGTGAACTTGGTAGCGTTAATAGTCACATTATACTCAGTTTTTCTCCAGGCGAATTTATCCAGAGCTTCAGCCTTACTGGTCTAAACTCATGCTTTATGGGAGCTCAGCCCTGATCCTTTGCCTGCACATGACAAGCTGCTGTTGCAAAGCCTGTAGGTTTCAGTTTTCTATTCCCAGCCTATTCGTGTTTTACACTAAGAATAATGATGCGGCACTGCAGAGACTGCAGTGTCTGCAGATTGCTATCTTTTATAAGCTGTGACCTCACTTTTTTAAAGGAGGGGTGAGGACATATATGAATAGAAGTAAACTAAACTGTAAGATTGCACAGTCATCCTTTTTGGGGTGTGGCTCAGGTTAAACTTAACTAACACTAATAACTATACATCTTAATGTCTCTGAAGCTTTGATAAGGGAAATCTCAAATAACTGATGGATGTTAGTTGTCAACACTCATTGCTATTCATAAACATGCCAGTGTGAATAATTAGATTTGGTCACTTGCCATGAATAATCTGTTTATAAGATTACATCTGAATTTGACTGTATTTATTCTTTACACAGAGGATGTCGGAGATGAAGGAGAGGAGGAGAAGGAGTGTATCACTTACAATGTCAGCATTGATATTCACTATGGAATCAAGTCAAACAGGTACGTGTCATTTTCTGCCGTCGTGTTGCATAGTGAAGACTGTTGCTTTATTTTGCTCCTTTTCTGAATTAAACTATTGCTGTTGGTGGTGTGGTTATTGACTTAATTCACTATATTTAATGTCTACATGTGTGCAAATATGTAGATTGTAAACCAGTTCTATATCACATACTCAAACATGAATCATGGTTTTGGAAGTTCAATGCTCATTTTAACTCAGTGTATGAAAAATTTCTCTGACCTTCATAACATTTGGTTGAACATTAAAGATCATGGGATTTTTACGTCTACCCATATAGGTTACTGAGATTTTTAACTCAAAAT
Source organism: Ostorhinchus rueppellii (assembly GCA_030068375.1). Taxonomy (NCBI): domain Eukaryota; kingdom Metazoa; phylum Chordata; class Actinopteri; order Kurtiformes; family Apogonidae; genus Ostorhinchus; species Ostorhinchus rueppellii. The sequence continues at coordinate 22,176,574 of JAQQZY010000016.1, read as the reverse complement.
TAATTCTCCTTTGCCTTCCCTGCAGCCTAGCATTGATCAAGAGGACAGGTGTCATTGATGCAGACAAGCCAATATCAACCCAGGTTCGAGTTTTGACCCTGAGTGAGGATTCACCCTATGAGACACTCCACTCTTTCATCAGCAATGCTGTGGCTCCTTTCTTCAAATCCTACATTCGTGAATCTGGCAAAGCAGACAGGTAATGTTCTATGTGTGTGTGTGAGGAGGGGGGTTCTCAGTTTGTCCTACTCTTGAAAAACATCTGAATTTTATCTATGTAACACGAATAAAAATCTACCTCTGATATCTGATTTAATCTTTTAGAGATGGAGATAAGATGGCTCCCTCAGTTGAGAAAAAGATTGCAGAGTTGGAGATGGGCCTTCTCCATCTGCAGCAGAACATTGAGATTCCTGAGATCAGCCTCCTCATCCACCCCATCATCACAAATATTGCCAAACAGTGCTATGAACGTGGGGAGAAACCCAAGGTCACAGATTTTGGGGACAAAGTGGAAGATCCAACATTCCTTAACCAGCTGCAGTCTGGAGTCAATCGCTGGATCAGAGAAATCCAGAAGGTACAAGTCATTACTGTTTTTAAACCTGAGACTATACATTTAACAAGGAACCAAGAATTTTCTCACATTTTTTCTTCTTACATGTTTACAGGTGACAAAGCTTGACCGTGACCCAGCTTCTGGGACAGCCTTGCAGGAGATCAGCTTCTGGCTAAATCTGGAGAGAGCCCTCAACAGGATCCAGGAAAAGAGAGAGAGCCCCGAGGTTCTGCTCACCCTCGACATCCTTAAACATGGAAAACGTTTCCATGCTACTGTCAGCTTTGACACTGACACTGGTGAATGAAATGAAGTTGACACTTGGTTTTTGTAGCCTTTCTTTCCAGTACTGGTAGTATTTTGAATAGACTCATAATGTATGTTTATCTTTCTCCTCTATCACAGGTCTAAAGCAGGCTGTGGAAACAGTCAATGACTACAACCCTCTGATGAAGGACTTCCCTCTCAATGACCTGCTCTCCGCCTCAGAGCTCGATAAGATCCGCCAGGCTCTGATGGCCATCTTCACCCACCTGAAAAAGATCAGGAACACTAAATACCCCATCCAAAGGGCTCTGCGTCTGGTTGAGGCCATCTCCAGGGACTTGAGCTCCCAGCTCCTGAAAGTGTTGGGAACCAGGAAGCTCATGCATGTTGCCTATGAAGAATTTGAAAAGGTTGGTAATGGAGCCAGCTGATAACACACTACTGATGGATATGTTGTAACAAGGCTCTGGCATTTAAATTCTTTTGGCATAAATAGTACTCATAAAATGTTAATACACACAGTTGCTTAATTTATGTTTAATAAAGCTATATGCTCTTTGCACTCCTGTGTGTAGGTGATGGTGGCTTGCTTCGAGGTGTTCCAGACCTGGGAGGATGAGTATGAGAAGCTGCAGGTGCTTCTGAGGGACATTGTGAAGCGGAAGCGAGAGGAGAATCTGAAGATGGTGTGGCGTCTGAGCCCAGCTCACAGGAAACTGCAGTCACGTCTGGACCACATGAGACGTTTCAGAAGACAGCATGAGCAGCTGAGGGCTGTCATTGTCCGTGTGCTGAGGCCACAGGTAAAATGCACATTACTTGTATAATAACAGCTTCAGCTGTGTGGTACACTATCTTTTTTTGCTTTTTTGGTTTTACCTCATTCTTTAAATTCTGTAATTCTTTTCCTCCAGGTTTCTGCTGTGCCACAACATGCCCCTGGAGAGACAGTTGAGCCCCAAGACATGAAAGTGGCTGGAGTTCTCATTGATGCAGCTGATGCCAATGCTATTGAGGAGGTCAACCTGGCATATGAGAATGTGAAAGAGGTTGATGGCTTGGATGTGTCTAAGGAAGGCATGGAAGCCTGGGAAGCTGCCATGAAGCGTTATGATGAGCGCATTGACCGCGTGGAGACCCGTATCACTGCTCGTCTGCGTGATCAGCTGGGAACCGCCAAGAATGCCAATGAGATGTTCCGCATCTTCTCCCGCTTCAATGCTCTCTTCGTGCGCCCCCACATTCGCGGTGCCATCCGTGAGTACCAGACGCAACTCATCCAGCGTGTGAAGGATGACATCGAGTCTCTGCATGACAAGTTCAAAGTCCAATATCCTCAGAGCCAGGCCTGTAAGATGAGCCACGTCAGGGACCTCCCTCCTGTGTCGGGCTCCATCATCTGGGCCAAGCAGATTGATCGTCAGCTGACTGCGTACATGAAGCGAGTGGAGGACGTCCTGGGTAAAGGCTGGGAGAATCATGTGGAGGGGCTGAAGCTGAAGCAGGATGGAGACAGCTTCAGAGCGAAACTGAATACACAGGAGATATTTGATGACTGGGCTCGCAAGGTGCGTAGTTTAACAATAGGCCCACGTGGTACCACTGTATATTCAGATCTCACCCAATTTTTATCACATCAGGTTGGGAAGTATTTCCAATTATATTTCAAATAGCCAAATAACCATCAAATATTGTCTGTCTTTGTAGTTACAGCTTATATTTGAATGACTCGTATGGATAATGTTTGTCATTCCTGGGTTTTTTTTGTAAATCAGGTGCAGCAGCGTAACCTTGGTGTGTCTGGTCGCATCTTCACCATTGAAAGCACTCGTGCCCGTGGACGCACAGGCAACATGCTCAAGCTCAAAGTCAACTTCCTTCCAGAGATCATCACCTTATCCAAAGAAGTCCGTAACCTCAAGTGGCTGAGCTTCCGTGTTCCTCTGGCCATTGTCAACAAAGCCCACCAGGCTAACCAGCTGTATCCATTTGCCATCTCTTTGATTGAGAGTGTGCGCACCTATGAACGCACATGTGAGAAGGTGGAAGAGAGGTCCTCCATCTCTTTACTGGTTGCTGGACTCAAGAAGGAGGTTCAGGCTCTAGTTACCGAAGGCATCACTCTGGTTTGGGAATCATACAAGCTGGATCCATACGTTCAGAGGCTGGCTGAGACTGTCTTCAACTTCCAGGAGAAGGTTAGAGTGGAAGAAGTCCCAGCACAGAAAGCTAAGAAATTACTCAGAACAGACATTTAAATGTGTATATGCATTCTTTCCAGGTGGATGACCTCTTGCTGATCGAGGAGAAGATAGATCTCGAGGTTCGCTCCCTGGAGACCTGCATGTTTGACAACAAGACCTTCTCTGACATCCTGAACCGAGTCCAGAAGGCTGTGGACGATCTGAACCTGCACTCCTATTCCAACCTGCCCATCTGGGTCAACAAACTAGACATTGAGGTTGGCATCATGTATTAATTTAGGGATTTTATTTATTTTCTTTCATTTAAGGTGGGACTAATACTGTTAGTCTTTTGCCTCATAATTTTAAAACATTTTGTCCAAATTCTAAAAAAGTAAAATAAATAAATGAATAAATACATTTTAGCTTTGTATACCTGTTTAAAATGTTATTTTGACAAGCACATTATCAGTAACATTGTCAGTGCCTTCAATTAAGATAGAGAAATTTCTGTTATGCACTTAGAAATACTTTTAAATAGTACATGTAGTCTTTAGTAGAGGGTTGTTAAAAGTATTGTCCTTCCAAAATCTGTAATAATTTTTTTTTTTTTTTTTGGGGGGGGGGTGAGTTCTAGAATTTCTTGTTATTTAAACTGACTTTGAAGTTTGCTTGTTTTTCTTTTGTGTTGTTAAGGGCCTTAAAATGTTCTAATTGTAACAGAACTATTAATGGTTTGATTAATTTATCTATCTTTCATAGATTGAACGCATTCTGGGAGTGCGTCTGCAGGCAGGCCTTAAAGCATGGACCCAGGTGCTTCGGGGTCAGGTGGAAGACAAAGCTGATGTGGACATGGACACAGAGGCTCCACAAGTGAGCCACAAACCAGGAGGAGAGCCCAAGATCAAGGTGTGCACTGGAAACATACAGAACCTGTCTCCTCTTGTCGTGTTTGTTACATTTGTTATTTACAGTGACATGTTGTGCTCTGTTTTTACATGTCCACACGAAGACAAAATTAGTGACCTTTTTATTATCTTCTCTTTTAAGAATGTTGTCCATGAGCTGAGGATTACTAACCAGGTGATCTACCTGAACCCACCTATTGAAGACTGTCGCTACAAGCTTTACCAGGAGATGTTTGCTTGGAAGATGGTCATCCTCTCCCTTCCCAGGATTCAGAGCCAGAGATACCAGGTGGGAATGGTAAAACGGTGTAGGTACTAGAGTCATTAAAGCGAGTTGTGATTTTATTAATGGAAAAAATCATTTCAGAACATGTCTAGTGAATATTTAGTTGTCTGCTTTTTATCAGTGTGCTCCAAAATTTAATAGATTTGTCTTTGAAGACACATACTTTTTTAAGTTGAGGTTTTATTAGTACAATTTCTATAACCCGTGGAAAAAATATTGAACTTACTTGATAATTAACGGTTTATTTTCAACATAAAGTTGAATTTGCCACAAATGTTTTAGTGCTGTCAATCGTAACTCTTACAAGATATGGAACAGGTTGGCTGGTTGGACTAAATTGGAATCAGCCAAGAAAAACACGTTAAAGTGGTCTGGTGTTTCTTTCCTAATATACTGTGTTCTTCTTTACCAGGTGGGCGTCCACTATGAGCTGTCAGAGGAGGAGAAGTTCTATAGAAATGCTCTTACCAGGATGCCAGACGGCCCTGCAGCCTTAGAGGAGGCTTACAACGCAGTCGAAGACATTGTCAATGAGGTGGAACAGTACGTTAAGGTAAGAGCTGCATTCTTTTGGCAACAAATGCAAAATGAGGTGAAACTCACTGGAAGATAGATTAAGAGTTTCAGCCTATTTTTTTGTTTTTGTTTCATGACTGTATGGGAAAGTGTTATAGCATGGACGCATGGTTGTTTTTTAAACAGTGGCTTTCATCACATAATTGTGTTGCTTGTAAACAGGTGTGGCTTCAGTACCAGTGCTTGTGGGACATGCAAGCTGAGAACATCTACAACCGTTTGGGTGAAGACCTCACCAAGTGGCAAGCCCTGCTGGTCCAGATCCGCAAAGCACGTGGAACCTTTGATAATGCAGAGACCAGGAAAGATTTTGGACCTGTGGTCATTGACTATGGCAAGGTAATTCTGTTCACTGGGCTCAGTGCAGTGTTTTTTTTTTTTTTTTTTTAAATATGCAGTCGTTAAAAGACACTCTCGTACCTCTTGCAATGACCTCATGTTATCAGAAGTACAGAATAAATACAACATTTTTGCAAGTGTCCTACAAAAAGTATCAATTGTTTGATGTTTCTTTTTTTAACCTGTCTGTCCTTGTCAACAGGTCCAGTCCAAGGTGAACTTGAAGTATGACTCCTGGCACAAAGAAGTGCTCAGCAAGTTTGGCCAGATGCTTGGGCAGAACATGCAGGACTTCCATGCCCAGATCTCCAAGGTAACACATGACAGTGAAAGGAGAGACACAAATGAAAAGAATATTCTCTAAAATGTACGTTTGTAGCAACTGTTTTTTTTTTTTTTTTTTCTGGTTTCTTTACTAGTCTCGTCAAGACCTAGAGCAACATTCTGTGGACACAGCAAGCACCTCAGATGCTGTCAACTTCATAACCTATGTCCAGACCCTGAAACGGAAAATCAAGCAGTTTGAGAAAAATGTGGATGTGAGTATTCCATTAAAATTTCAGTGGCCTTCCAGTAGCCTCCTTTAGTATTGCACATTTCAGAATACAACAATGGGTTATAAATTTTATTGCACTTGCATGTCTGTAGTTGTTCCGTAATGGACAGCGTTTGCTGGAGAAGCAGAGATTCCAGTTCCCTCCATCTTGGCTCTACATCGACAACATTGAAGGGGAATGGGGGGCCTTCAGTGACATCATGAAACGTAAAGATACAGCTATCCAGCAGCAAGTCGCCAACCTGCAGATGAAGATTGTCCAGGAGGACAAGGCTGTGGAAAACCGCACCACTGACCTCCTCAATGACTGGGAGAAGACCAAACCAGTTGCTGTAAGAGGCATTCTTAAAATAAACAAAACAATTTGCTCATAGTACATTGTTTACATGGCAATCACAAGAGTTCAGCAGATGGAAGTCTGCTTTTCTTTGCCTTGACGTGACATTCATAATATGCTCAATCAGGGTAACCTGCGTCCTGAAGAGGCTCTTCAGTCTCTGACGATCTACGAAGGCAACTTTGGACGTCTGAAGGTCGAAAGGGAGAAATGTGCTCGTGCCAAAGAGGCTCTGGAGCTCACAGACACTGGGCTACTGAGTGGTAGTGAAGAGAGAGTGCAGGTAATGTCAGCAGACATGAAAATCAATACCAACAAGTTAGTCTGATATTTCTTTTCCACACGTTATTGATTAATTAGTTAGTTGATCTTTTTTGTTACCCTTCTAAATTCCAGTCTAAGCTGTGTTTTGTTTGTTTTTTGCGGTGACTTGCAGGTGGCATTGGAAGAGCTGCATGACCTGAAGGAGGTGTGGTCAGAGCTCTCAAAGGTCTGGGAGCAAATCGACCAGATGAAAGAACAGCCATGGGTGTCTGTACAACCTCGTAAGGTAATGAATGCATCAGGCAACTTGAATGAAGTTAATTCAGTGGTAACACTAAATGTCTTACCACTGTTGTGTTTCTGTTTTTTAGCTTCGTCAGAGTCTGGATGGTCTTCTGAACCAGTTGAAGAACTTCCAAGCAAGACTGAGACAGTACGCCTCCTATGAGTACGTCCAGAGGCTGCTTAAAGGATACCTCAAGGTGAGGCAGTTGATTCTCCCCACTAAGCACAATGTGCAGTACGCAAGAAAACAAAAAACTGTCTGTTTATCCCTCCTCTGTACCCTATCATTCTATAGGTGAACATGTTGGTGATTGAGCTGAAGTCTGAGGCTTTGAAAGACCGCCACTGGAAGCAGCTGATGAAGCGTTTACATGTCAACTGGGTCACGTCAGAGCTGACCCTGGGACAGATCTGGGATGTGGATCTGCAGAAGAATGAAATGGTTGTGAAGGATGTTCTCCTGGTTGCTCAGGGAGAAATGGCCTTGGAGGAGTTCCTTAAACAGGTGAAGAAAAGGCAGAAGAGTTTAAAGAAATGTGGAAAGTTTATGTTTGTACATATTTAAGAAAAAAAAACCCAAACTATATTAACATTTTGGTTGTTGCTCTTCAGATCCGTGAAGTGTGGAATTCGTATGAACTCGACCTGGTGAACTACCAGAACAAGTGTCGTCTGATTCGAGGCTGGGACGACCTCTTTAACAAGGTCAAAGAACACATCAACAGTGTGTCTGCCATGAAGCTGTCTCCTTACTACAAGGTAAAGGAAGTCATGTGGTTTAAAATATTTCAAGGCTTTGTTTTTTTCTTTCATGAATTCATCACTGTTATTTGTTGTTCTTTTCTCCCCAGGTGTTTGAGGAAGATGCTTTGAGCTGGGAGGACAAGCTGAACCGCATCATGGCTCTGTTTGATGTTTGGATTGATGTCCAGCGGCGTTGGGTCTACCTGGAGGGCATCTTCACAGGCAGCGCAGACATCAAACATTTGCTTCCTGTAGAAACGCAGCGATTCCAGAGGTAAAACCAGAGCTCATATTTCTAAACTCGATTTTTAAAATGTTTGATTTCAGGTGCCCTTTCCACATCTAAATATCAGAAAATACACTGCAATGGATAGTAATGAATTTTATTTTTGGGGAGGTTTTCACACAAAAGGGCCTGTTTAATAAATTGTTAAACATCTTTTCCTCCACCCACATCGCACATTTATTGTCAATTTCTCAGTTGTACAAATATATACATGTTTTCTGCTTCTGTGAAACTCTTTTGAGCACAAAGAAACTGTCAGCACATTAATATGAAAAAATCATAAGTGTCAAACTCTGAAAAGACTTAACTGTTAAAAGAAACAAAAAAAACTAAGCATTGGTGAAGGAATCTTCAAAAAAGATTTTCACACCACCTGTAAATGTATTCTGTTAAGGTGATTAGCTCAATGGCCTATTGTAAACTTGTTTGTTGTAATTATATATTTATTTTTTTCAATTTCACAGCATCAGCACAGAGTTCTTGGCCCTAATGAAGAAGGTGACAAAATCTCCTTTGGTGATGGATGTGCTGAACATTCAGGGAGTGCAGAGATCCCTGGAGCGTCTGGCTGACCTTCTTGGAAAAATCCAGAAAGCTCTTGGAGAATACCTGGAGAGGGAGAGATCCTCATTCCCCCGGTAAGATGATGACAGTAGGGATGAGGACACCTGGTGAATGCATTAACGACTGTAACTGAACATCTCCTCAACTGGTCATCATCCTTATTATTTTCAGGTTCTACTTCGTTGGAGATGAGGATCTACTCGAGATCATTGGCAACAGCAAGAACGTGGCCAAACTGCAAAAGCACTTCAAGAAAATGTTTGCTGGCGTGTCGAGCATTTTGCTCAATGAGGACAACACAGTGGTGCTGGGAATCTCTTCACGTGAGGGCGAAGAGATTCTGTATAAGACCCCAGTCTCCATCACTGAGCACCCCAAGATCAATGAATGGCTGACTCTTGTGGAGAAAGAGATGAGAGTGACACTGGCCAAGCTGTTGGCTGAGTCGGTCACTGAAGTCACAGGCTTTAACAAGGGCAGTGGCATCGACCTGAACCAGTACATCACCTGGATTGATCGTTACCAGGTTAGTAACGCCACCCACAATGCAGTACTCATCACCAACATGAATCATAACCTCTATTGTACAATTTAAGAAGTAATCTTAATTCAAGTAAATGTATTTTTATTCATGTATACTGACATTTGCAGAAATCTCCCCAGAAATGTAATCAATATCCTCTGTATTCTGTGAAATGCTAGGTTGCTAACTACTACAAACGATATCTTCACATAAATTCAGCATCATCTTAAAACTCAGGGGCAGGTTACAGGCTGTCCACATTTGAGGAGCTTGATTCTTTTTTTTTTTTCCTTGATCTGTCACAAAAGTCAGCTGTGTCAGAAGTTGAATGTCCTCGAGGAAAAAGGAGTATATGGTGCAACAGAATTAAATTGGCAGTTAAGTTTAGAGTAAAACTAAACTACAGATGGACAGGCTTAAATTTCATCGCTCATATTGAGCTAGTATTAACACTTTCATTTAAAAAAAAAAAAAATTTTTTAAGAATTAAAAAAAGGAATGTGTATTGATGCAACCCACTCTTGAAGATATTTGTTGTATGTCATATCTGCATCTGTCTACTCTTCCTACAGGCCCAGCTGGTTGTCCTGTCTACTCAGATTGCTTGGTCTGAGAACATCGAGTCTGCCTTGACTACTATCTCTGGTGGAGGGGACATGTCACCCATGCAGAATGTGTTGACAAATGTAGAAGCCACTCTCAATGTGTTGGCTGACACTGTGCTGATGGAACAGCCTCCTCTCCGCAGGAGGAAACTGGAACACCTGGTCAGAAGGAATTTTCTCAAATATGTTTGAATTGAATAACATGCAAAGAACATGGCTTCTGACACTCTTGTCTGTTCTGTCTTAGATCACAGAGCTGGTACACCAGCGTGACGTTACCAGGACTTTGATTAAGAACAAAATTGACAACCCCAAGTCCTTTGAGTGGCTCAGCCAGATGCGTTTCTACTTTGACCCCAAGCAGACTGACGTCCTGCAGCAGCTGTCTATTCAGATGGCTAATGCAAAGTTCAACTACGGTTTCGAGTACTTGGGTGTCCAGGACAAGCTGGTCCAGACACCTCTGACAGACCGCTGCTATCTCACAATGACCCAGGCTCTGGAGGCCCGCCTTGGAGGGTCACCATTTGGTATAAAAACAAGATGCTACATAATTTCATTAAATGGAGATGAAGAATATCCTCTTTAAGAAAAACAAATAACAATGAATTTCTTTGTTCCCCCCATTCTAGGTCCTGCTGGCACAGGAAAGACTGAGTCAGTGAAAGCCCTTGGTCACCAGCTTGGCCGCTTTGTCCTGGTCTTCAACTGTGACGAGACATTTGACTTCCAGGTACAGGACTCCAGCAACTGTCTTAATGTTTAGGCTACAGTAATTTGACACATGAGCTCATTTTGAGAACCTCTATCATTATTTTAGAGGGAAAAAACATTTTTTAAAACTCAGTTGCCTCAATGTCACAAATCAATGACGCAGTCTTGTATTACTACAGTGGAAAAGTATGACGTTTTTATGTTTCAAATACATTTGAAACATAATGCATTTTATTCTCATACCTTGTACATGAAACACCAGAAAGCACTTATGATTTGGTTTAACTTGTTTTTTATTTTTATTATATATATTTACTTGTATTAACTTTCTTCTCTCGCATCTGCAGGCCATGGGTCGTATCTTTGTGGGTCTGTGCCAGGTCGGAGCTTGGGGTTGCTTTGACGAGTTCAACCGTCTTGAGGAGAGAATGCTGTCGGCTGTGTCTCAGCAAGTCCAGTACATTCAGGTGGCCCTGAGGGAGCATAGTAACCCCAACAGAGACAGAAGTAAGGATTACGGTTTGAAAAGATGTGCAAGTCCTTACATGAGAAGGAACAGACAAATTGTAAATAAGTTATGTCTTTCTTTTAGGTGTGCCTATCACCACTGAACTCCTGAACAAGCAGGTGAAGGTGAGCCCAGACATGGCCATCTTCATCACCATGAACCCTGGCTATGCTGGTCGATCCAACCTGCCTGACAATCTGAAGAAACTGTTCCGTAGCTTGGCCATGACCAAGCCTGACCGCCAGCTCATTGCCCAGGTTATGCTCTACTCTCAAGGTTTCCGCACGGCTGAGATCCTTGCCAAGAAGATTGTACCCTTCTTTAAGTATGTACTGTTGAACTGAAAATTCCTGAAATATCTTTTTAGAGATACTTCTCTAAATTTGATGTCCTTTTTCTGTTTCAGGCTGTGTGATGAGCAGCTGTCATCCCAGAGTCACTACGATTTTGGTCTTCGAGCTCTCAAGAGTGTGCTGATTAGTGCTGGCAACGTCAAACGTGAGCGCATCCAGAGGATCAAAAGGGAGAAACTTGAGCGTGGAGAGGATGTTGATGAGAATGAGATTGCAGAGAATCTTCCTGAGCAAGAGGTATAAAAATAATTTTGTATGAAACTTTGAAGTTCTTCAAATCTGTAAAAGATGCAATTGAAACCCTTTCATTCTGAATACCAGGAGTCGTTTCATGATATCTGTTTTGTTTTGTTCCTTTAGATCCTGATCCAGAGTGTGTGTGAGACCATGGTGCCCAAACTGGTGGCAGAGGACATCCCTCTGCTGTTCAGTTTGCTGTCAGATGTGTTCCCTGGAGTACAGTACCACCGTGGAGAGATGACTGCTCTGAGGGAGGAGCTAAAGAAAGTCTGTGCAGAGATGTACCTCACCTACGGAGATGGTGATGATGTGGGCAGCCTGTGGGTGGAGAAGGTGTGTATCTATGTATGATAGTCACTAAAGAAAGAGATGTGGATATATATGATGATGCTGTATTCAAAATCCACCTATAATGGGGGAAAAAATGTTTTTGTAGATGTATATATTTCTGTGAATATGGATTAAGGGACAGCCAGCAATGGGGAAAATGAAAGTGCTTTGCAGAAGTTCTGAGACATTCAGTCTTGTTCAAAAGTATACTCAAAGAAAAAAGCAGACATACGGTAAATATGTAAATGAGAAACAATGGAACTCCAAGGATGGAATCCTGAGCTGCCTCGTGAAGTGGCTGAGCTGTTTTTTAAAGCTGCTTTTTGATGGATATATATTATTCTGACTCTGAAATACCATTGAACCAATTCCAGGTGCTCCAGCTGTACCAGATCACACAGATCAACCACGGTCTAATGATGGTTGGACCCTCAGGCAGTGGAAAAACCATGGCTTGGCGAGTGCTGCTCAAGGCTTTGGAAAGACTGGAAGGTGTGGAGGGTGTGGCCCACATCATTGATCCCAAGGCTATCAGCAAGGACCACCTTTATGGAACCCTGGACCCCAACACCCGTGAATGGACCGATGGGTTGTTCACACACATCCTCAGGAAGTACGTTCTGCAACATGCTTCATTCATGAGGATGTTCTGTTACTCAGTTAATCTCTTCTCTGCAAATTAGATATTACATAATGGTAACTTTCAATTCCAGGATCATTGACAATGTTCGAGGTGAACTGCAGAAGCGACAGTGGATCATCTTTGATGGAGATGTCGACCCTGAGTGGGTTGAAAATCTCAACTCTGTCCTGGATGACAATAAGCTGCTCACTCTACCCAATGGAGAGCGTCTTAGCTTGCCTCCAAATGTAAGTGCTTTGCACTTCAGCCCCTCATTTCCTTCTTACAGCTGTTGAATCTTTAAAATTACCTTAAGTTATTCTCTCCATTTCTAGGTGCGTGTGATGTTTGAGGTACAGGACCTTAAGTACGCTACCTTGGCCACCGTGTCTCGTTGTGGTATGGTCTGGTTCAGTGAAGACGTCCTCAGCACCGACATGATCTTTAACAACTTTCTGGCTCGTATACGCAGTATCCCACTGGACGAGGGAGAGGACGAAGCTCAGCGCAAGAGAAAGGGTACCGAGGATGAGGAGGAAACCGCATCACCAATGCTACAGGTAATCAAATGGAAGATTGTACAAAATAGAACGGTATAGCTGAAAATATTGTTTTTAAAATATGTCACCGTGATGTATTTATAAACTAATATGATTACTTTTAATATTGACTTAGAGGGAAAATCTACTTCCACTTTACTTTGAATTGAACCATTTTATTAACTAAATATGCATAATGAAGTACATATAGGAAAAGGCAGATGGTCATCAGTTTGAGTTGTGGGATTTCTTTTCAGTGTGACTTAATGAATTTGTCATGTGCTGTTTTGGTGATTTACCCACAAGTGAAACTATAGAACACTAATATTAATTCTTAATGCTGTCAACGTATGGGCAAGAATCTTAAACAAAACAAGGATCACCTGCTACGTATTCATGACAATTCTTTTACAAAACTCTGTCTTTCAGATCCAGCGCGATTCTGCAGGTATTCTGCAGCCTTACTTCACCTCTACAGGCCTGGTCATCAAGGCGTTGGAGCACGCCTCAAAGATGGAACACATCATGGACTTCACCCGCCTGCGCTGCTTGGGCTCCCTGTTCTCAATGCTGCACCAGGCCTGCCGCAATGTGGCTCTGTACAACAACAACCACCCAGACTTCCCCATGCCCATCGATCAGCTGGAGAGATACATGCAGGTATGGCTATGTTGTCTGTTCTGCCCAAAGAAACATGAGTTTCATATGCCTTGCATTAAAATTGGACAATAATTACTCCAACTGATCATTTGTGTGATGTGATCTCTCTGCAGAGATATCTGATCTACGCTGTGCTGTGGTCCTTCTCCGGTGATGGGCGGCTGAAGATGAGGGCTGAGCTTGGAGAATATATCCGACGCATCACCACAGTACCCCTACCCTCTGCCCCCAATGTTCCCATCATTGACTACGAGGTACAGAGGAGGCTACAGAAGTTCTTTCTGTGAAACGACTCTCTGCAGGTCTTAGATTTCAAACTAAAATGGTTATAGTCTTTGCTTTATCATCTGATTCCATTGTTTTCATTCAGGTGTGCATCTCAGGGGAGTGGCAGTCCTGGCAGGGTAAGGTGCCCCAGATTGAGGTGGAAACTCACAAGGTGGCATCCCCTGATGTGGTTGTTCCCACATTGGACACCGTTCGCCACGAGGCTTTGCTTTACACATGGCTGGCAGAACACAAGCCCCTAGTGCTGTGTGGACCTCCTGGCTCTGGAAAGACCATGACCCTGTTCAGCGCTCTCAGAGCCCTGCCTGACATGGAGGTCAGATGTGACAACAGCTTATTTTTAATGAAATATTACACAACACTTGAAAGATTATGTCATGATTATTAAATGAAAGATATATGGTGAAGGAAATATTTTTCATTGCAAACTTGTATTGACCAAATGTTGCTCTTCTCTTTACCAGGTTGTGGGTCTGAACTTTTCTAGTGCCACAACACCAGAGCTGCTGCTGAAGACATTCGACCACTACTGTGAGTATCGTCGTACTCCCAACGGCGTTGTCCTCGCCCCCGTCCAACTCGGCAAGTGGCTAGTGTTGTTCTGTGATGAAATCAATTTGCCTGACATGGACAAGTACGGCACACAGAGGGTCATCTCTTTCCTAAGACAGGTATAATACACTGTTTCTGTTGTTTATTATGTATCTACAGAAAAATATAAGAGTGAAACCTGTTGTAACAGTTTGCCTGGTGTTAATTTTACAGATGGTGGAACATGGAGGGTTCTACCGCACCTCAGATCAGACTTGGGTCAAACTGGAGAGGATCCAGTTTGTGGGAGCCTGTAACCCTCCCACAGACCCTGGTAGAAAGCCCCTCACTCACAGGTGCAGTATCCACACTTGTTGTTGTTGTTGTTGTTGTTGTGATTAGAAGAATGAGAGATGAATGGAATATTAACTGGTACATAGACATCAACACAATTAAAAAAAAAAAAAAAAAAAAAAAGTAATAGAACCTAACGTATTATGTTGGGCTGTTTCAGATTCCTACGTCATGTTCCTGTGGTGTACGTGGACTATCCAGGACCAGCATCTCTCACTCAGATTTATGGCACCTTTAACCGGGCCATGTTGCGTCTCATCCCCTCTCTGCGCACCTATGCTGAGCCTCTGACTGCTGCCATGGTGGAGTTCTACACTATGTCTCAGGTAAAGGATATAATGAAAAATCTGCATGGGGATAAACAGGTGCACATATAGTGAACGGTGTCAAAGAAAGCCCAATACAAAACTAGTGAAAAGACAGATATTTTATCAATAATCTTTTATTTTCTTGGTGAATATCCTTTTTGACTCTTGTTGGCATATTTTTCCCATCTTCAGGAGCGGTTCACCCAGGACACCCAGCCCCACTACATCTACTCACCCAGAGAAATGACCCGCTGGGTGAGGGGCATCTTCGAGGCCCTGCGGCCACTTGAGACCCTGCCTGTGGAGGGGCTCATTCGTATCTGGGCCCACGAGGCTCTACGACTCTTCCAGGATAGGTTAGCACAAGTTAATGAGTCTTTTCACTTAAAGAAGAGAGTTTTTTTTTATTATACTTTGAGTGTTTTTGGTGTTCATTTGTGTCTTTTTTTTTTTTTTTTTTTTTTTTTTTTAAGTGGCATGCAACTGATACAGTGATGTAATAAAGGTTGATTTGGTTATACACTTCTTTTCAGGCTGGTTGGAGATGAAGAAAGAAGGTGGACAGATGACAACATCGATACTGTTGCTCTCAAACACTTCCCTAACATCGATAAGGAGAAGGCTCTTAACAGGCCCATCCTCTACAGCAACTGGCTCTCCAAGGTAAACTCAACTGATTTGACAACTGCACATTTTTCATTGATAATATTATGCTGTGTTTTTAAATGACTGCACAGCAGCATTTTTATTTTTATTTTTTTTATGTTACTGTATTTTTGTGCATCCAGGATTACATCCCAGTGGAACAGGAGGAGCTGAGGGACTATGTGAAGGCGCGTCTGAAGGTCTTCTATGAAGAGGAGCTGGATGTTCCTCTTGTGCTCTTTAATGAGGTGTTGGACCATGTCCTGAGAATTGACAGGTGAGGAGCCTAACGGTACTGCTGAGTCACCAGTTATCTAATGTTTATTTCTGTCATGACAGGACATTGCAATAAATTAGAGTTTACTGTGTAATCTTAAAAGTGCATATCCTCCTACAGAATCTTCCGTCAGCCTCAGGGCCATCTGCTGTTGATTGGTGTGAGTGGAGCAGGAAAGACGACTCTCTCACGCTTTGTTGCCTGGATGAACGGACTGAGTGTCTACCAGATCAAGGTTGGCAGGACAAATGTGGAGATGAGTAAAGCTGCCTGTGTACACTGACCTTTCTGCAAGTATTGATTTGCGTGTCTGTTTGTTTTCAGGTACACAGGAAATACACAGGAGAGGACTTTGATGAAGACCTGCGGACAGTGCTGCGTCGATCAGGTTGCAAGAATGAGAAGATTGCCTTCATCATGGATGAATCCAATGTACTGGACTCTGGTTTCCTGGAGAGAATGAACACTCTTCTGGCCAATGGAGAGGTAACGCAATACTGTCATAGTGCCACTTCTTTTTTGGTTGTCTTTGGAATGGAGATATTTACTTTTCATAGTCTAACTTCTTTTATGGTTAGTGTTTATGCCAGTTGTGGCAGTGCCACAGGACCAGGTTTTAATGCTGCGTCACTAGAAATAATTGGGAACAACTGGCTGCTTTATGTCGTTTTTTATGTATAGCATTCTAGATCATAATGTATTCTTCTTGTTCTATTCTTTTAGGTTCCTGGTCTGTTTGAAGGAGATGAATATGCCACGCTGATGACTCAGTGTAAGGAGGGAGCTCAGAAGGAGGGTCTCATGCTTGACACACATGAGGAGCTGTACAAGTGGTTCACCAGCCAGGTGATCAGGAACCTCCACGTGGTTTTCACCATGAACCCTTCATCAGAAGGCCTCAAGGACAGAGCTGCCACATCTCCTGCTCTCTTCAACAGGTACACACATACTGATCAAGGAGCATAATTTATCATGCCAGAGAAAAAGGGGGACTGTCTGTAATGATGGCATTTTGCACACTGACTCTGTTTTTTTTTTCTGTTTTACTAGATGTGTGCTGAACTGGTTTGGAGACTGGTCCACTGAGGCCCTGTATCAGGTGGGTAAGGAGTTCACCAGCAAGATGGACCTGGAGAAGCCCAACTACAAGGTGCCAGACTACATGCCCATTGTCTACGACAAACTGCCGCAGCCACCATCTCACCGTGAGGCCATCGTCAACGGCTGTGTGTTTGTACACCAGACGCTGCACCAGGTGGGAAGGCATTCACAAAAAAACTGTCTTCTACTACATCATATTGTTTAAGGGATTTGCTAATTTTCAGCTCTTTGCAGGCTAACAACCGATTGGCCAAGCGAGGTGGCCACACCATGGCCATCACTCCCAGACACTACCTTGACTTCATCAACCAGTACGCCAACCTGTTCAATGAGAAACGCAGTGAGTTGGAGGAGCAGCAGATGCATCTCAATGTTGGTCTCCGTAAGATCAAAGAAACTGTCGATCAGGTAAAATACTCGGTGTATCAAACCCATGATGCTATGTGCTTGGATGTCTTTGTGCCACTTTATTATCACCCATTTCACAAACTTGACCAAGACTTCATCCCTTCAAACCAATGAAAACTTGCATGAACAGTTCTTAAAACATCACTGCTTAAACTCCCTTGCTTTCCCTTGTCTGACTCCCTGATTGTATTTGTGTCTGCATCAAGGTGGAGGAGCTTCGTCGTGACCTGAGAATCAAGAGCCAAGAGTTGGAAGCAAAGAATGCTGCTGCCAATGACAAACTGAAGAAAATGGTTAAAGACCAGCAGGAGGCAGAGAAGAAGAAGGTATACTACATGTGTTTTTCTGCCTCCTTGGATTTGACATTTTGACTTGAAGTTACAGAAATAATCTCCCTGACTTCACTTCACTAGAGTTTCAAGTTTAAAAATGTTAAACTTTACTTTATTGTAATTGTAGGTGATGAGTCAGGAGATCCAGGAAGCCGTGTACAAGCAGCAGGAAGTGATCAAGGACAAACAGCTGAGTGTCAAACAGGACTTGGACCAAGTGGAGCCTGCTGTTATTGAGGCTCAGAATGGTACAGTGGCTTATTTACTCTCAGAAGTCATTACAGTGTGTTTAATTGGATTCTTTTAGAAAACTTGTTCTAATGTTTGCATGGTTAATGTATGGTCATGGCCTTTCCAGTTAACAGTCTGATTTCTCCTCACATCTTCCCTTCATCATTTCCCCTCCTTGTCATAATCATTATTTTCCTCCTGATATTGGTAGCTGTTAAGTCCATTAAGAAGCAGCACCTGGTGGAGGTGCGTTCCATGGCCAATCCACCTGCAGCTGTAAAACTGGCCCTGGAGTCCATCTGCTTGCTCCTGGGAGAGAGCACAACTGACTGGAAGCAAATCCGTTCCATCATCATGAGGGAGAACTTCATCCCCACCATTGTTAACTTCTCTGCTGAGGAAATCAGGTGAAATAAGAAGAAATGCATTTCTAAATTAACTAAAGACTTCTGTCGTTCTCTTTTTCTTTCTTTTCCTCCTCTTGTTTTGCTCGCATCACTCCTCCTTTATTCAACACGTACCTGCTATCACTTAACTAGCTGTGAGCTCTATTAAGCGGCAGCACCTAGTAGAAGTGCGAGCTATGACCAACCCCCCCTCTGCAGTCAAACTGGCCCTGGAGTCTATCTGCCTCATGCTGGGCGAGGAGACCAATGACTGGAAAAAAATCAGACAAGTTATTATCAAGGACAATTTCATCAGCAGCATAGTCAACTTCTCCTCTGAGGAGATGAGGTAACGGTGTCAGACACGTAACATAGTTTAATCTGAAGGACAATCAATGCAAAACAATCACTGTAAAATGGATCCTGTGAGTGGAACCTGATTGTACCTTCACAGAATCAAGTTTCACAACCTGATTTTTTTTTTTTTTTTTTCCAATCAGAAAATCACACGGTAACTATAAAAGTTCATTGTTATGATTTGGTATTTTTAATGATGGAACATGCACACCTTTACTCCATGGAAAATCCTCGAAAATGGAGAAATTTCTAATTTTCTGTGATTGTCAATTTTCTTTTACACCTTGCAGACATTTATTTCACTGTTTCCCTTGGGTTTTTGGAGGGATTAGACAGGTGGGAGTTTAGTTGTGAGTTTTGGGGGGGGGGAAAACATCATTTTATTAAAGGTAATGCATTTCTTACCATTATATTAGGTGCAGGGAAAGCAAAAATGTACTTTCCATTTAAGAAAATACTGCGCTGTCTGCAATACACAAGCAATTGCTGACGGAAATCACATCTATTCATAATACTAGTAAAACTGAGTTACTGCACTGAGGTTCACTCATTCTGAGCTCATCTGGCAGCTGTGATGATGTCATTGAGATAGTCTAAATTTGTTTCCTCAGTGGCAGCAAAACACATTACACAGTAATGACAAATGAAAGTTAACTTGTGCAGATCATAGTGGACTAATTAAACACTTGTCAAAACAGTCAAAATCACAATAAACAGAATTAACTGCCCTTTGCTAGCTTGGCAAAAATTCCCCTCTTTAAAAGTACCTATATAAAAGCACACATCAGGGTTTTCCCGATCATCTTAAGTCTGTTCATTTTCATGTTGTGACATCTGTTGTGTGTTACGCTTCATTCAGTGACTCTATCCGTGAGAAGATGAAGAAGAACTACCTCTCCAACCCAAGTTACAACTATGACCAAGTCAACCGGGCGTCACTGGCCTGTGGCCCCATGGTGAAATGGGCCATCGCTCAGGTAGGAAAGCTAAAATCATGAAGGTGAACTCAGGCTAAAAGGGAGGCTTATTTCAATGTGTGTTTTGCCTTTCCCATAGCTTAACTATGCTGACATGCTGAAGCGTGTGGAGCCTCTGCGTAACGAACTGCAGAAACTTGAGGATGATGCCACAGACAACAAAACCAAAGCAGAAGAGGTAGAACAAATGATCAGAGACCTTGAGGCTAGCATTGCTCGCTACAAGGAGGAGTACGCCGTCCTCATCTCAGAGGCCCAGGCCATCAAGGCTGACCTCGCTGCAGTAGAAGCTAAGGTAACAGCTCATTAAACAACTTAAATCCCAAAGTAACGTGAAGAGTCTTGGTGAATTTTCTGAGCACTTTTTATGTCTGTTTCCAGGTGAATCGCAGTACAGCTCTGCTCAAGAGTTTGTCAGCTGAAAGAGAGCGTTGGGAAAAGACCAGTGAGACCTTCAAGAACCAGATGTCTACCATTGCTGGAGACTGTCTGCTCTCTGCTGCATTCATTACCTATGCTGGCTACTTTGAACAACAGATGAGGCAGAACCTGTTCACTACTTGGTCTCATCACCTGCAGCAAGCCAACATTCAGGTACGTTGAGTTTATTAGGTGCCTTCAAATGCATCACGAGATCCCCTTCCCTGTGTATATGGGTAAAAATCAGACGTGCTTCAAGGCAAGAGAAGAGCACTAAAACACATGCTACTTTGGTATCAACATTTACTTACCAGATAATACTCACCAAGGGGAAAATCTATCTGCATTTCCTGATTGATGTGTTTTAATATTAGAACCTACCATCCAGAAGAGCATATGCAATGTGTAATCTGATCTCAGAAGGTGTGACTTTCTGATTCTCATTGCTCTCAATCACTCTCCAGTTCCGTACTGACATCGCCAGAACTGAGTACCTGTCCAACGCAGATGAGAGACTCCGCTGGCAAGCAAACTCCCTCCCAGCTGATGACCTCTGCACTGAAAATGCCATCATGCTTAAGAGGTTTAACAGGTCAGTGAGTTTAGTTTCTAAACAGACTGCTCTGGTTTGATTACTTTGGGGAAAATATCAGGAATTAAGTGATTATTTGAGATGGAAAAATATTTTATGCAGAAACAACCCCGTTGTTTTTCTAGATACCCGCTCATCATTGATCCATCAGGTCAGGCTACGGAGTTCATAATGAATGAGTACAAAGACCGAAAGATCACCAGGACCAGTTTCTTGGATGATGCTTTCAGGAAGAACTTGGAGAGTGCCTTGCGTTTTGGTAACCCACTGCTGGTCCAGGTAAGTCCCAGTGAATACATTTTTTTTCTTACCTTTGTGTTCCTCAAAGGACTCCCCCAGTTTATAGTCATTGCTTCCTAAACTTTGATTTTCAGGATGTGGAAAGTTACGACCCCATCTTAAACCCAGTGCTGAACAGGGAGGTCCGCAGAACTGGAGGGCGTGTCCTCATCACCCTCGGAGACCAGGATATTGATCTGTCGCCTTCATTTGTTATCTTCCTTTCCACACGAGACCCAACGGTGAGAAAACTTGCATAGGTTTTGTCAATGGCTAACATTGGTAAACAAAATTTTTCCTGATATGAAGCTCAATTACTTTGAGTTTTCTTGATCATAGAAGAAGATGTGGAAAAAATTAGATGGTTAATTTGACTTGTTTGGTGTTCTCTTCATGCAGGTTGAGTTCCCACCAGATCTGTGTTCTCGTGTGACGTTTGTCAACTTCACTGTGACACGCAGCAGCCTCCAGAGCCAGTGTCTCAACGAAGTCCTAAAGGCTGAGAGACCTGACGTGGATGAGAAACGCTCTGATCTCCTCAAACTGCAGGGTGAGACCGAACGAGTACAGGATGCGACAGGACTATAGATGGTTATAAACACAGACAGGGCTGTGGGAGACTGAAGGAGCCATAGTTTTTGATTTTCTAGAGCCCATCAATGACTCCCCTGCCTTCTTTCAGGTGAGTTCCAGCTGCGTCTCCGCCAGCTTGAGAAATCCTTGCTGCAAGCCCTGAATGAAGTTAAGGGCCGTATCCTGGACGACGACACCATCATCACCACCCTGGAGAACCTAAAGAAGGAGGCAGCAGAGGTGACCCGAAAGGTGGAGGAGACAGATATCATCATGGCTGAGGTGGAGGCAGTGTCTCAGCAGTACTTGTCTCTGTCCTCAGCCTGCAGCAGCATCTACTTCACCATGGAGGCTCTCAACCAGGTTTGCTTATAATATTTAGAAACTCTTGTCATTTTAGCATTCACTAACTCATGGACATCAAAGGAGAACTTTAAACAAAAAAATTTAAAACCACTTCCTTTCCTTTCCTTCCAGATGCACTTCCTGTACCAGTACTCCCTTCACTTTTTCCTGGATACCTACCATACTGTGCTGTATGAGAACGCTAACCTCAAGAGCATCACTGATCACACTCAGAGACTGTCCCTCATCACCAAGGACCTCTTCCAGGTTTGAACCATTGAACACATTTGAAATTAATATTCTCTTTTGTACGAGTTATTTCACTAAATCTACTTGTGTCAAATTTCTGTGGCTGTAGGTTGCTTTCAACAGAGTAGCCAGAGGTATGCTGCACCAGGACCACATCACCTTTGCCATGCTGCTGGCTAAAATCAGTCTGAAGGGCATGACCAAGTAAGAATCTACTTCGAGAATATTAAATGTCATATTACTATGTTAGTAATGTATATAAACCGCTCATAAAAATTTGATGACTTGTTTGCAGTGAGCCTTCATATGATGCGGAGTTCCAGCACTTCCTCCGTGGAAAGGAAATTGTCCTGACGGGTATGTCACTGCCCAAGGTGAAGGGTCTGTCCACCGACCAGAGTGAAGCCATGGTCCGTCTCAGCCGCTTGCCTGCATTCAAAGACCTGGTGGCCAAAGTTGAGGCTGATGAGGCAAGTACTGACCAGTGGTAGAAAATCCTACTGTAGAAGTCTGCTTTAAGGACAGACCCTGCACACAAGTCTGCAGCTTTTTACTTTTTCTGCACAACATTTATCTGATGTCTTATGTTACTTTGAAGATCAGTTTTTCATCCCTTTCTGTCCAGAGCATCTGCAAATGTGGTGATATTTAAATGTTTGTGATAAACTGAAGGATAGGGGTTTCCTTTATGTTTTGACTTTAAAATTGTCTTCTTTTTAAAACTGTAAAGTCTTTAAAACCCTCTTGAATTGGCTGGGAAGTACTTATTGACAAATGAGAAAATGGGTCTTTTTCTGAGCACATGAAAAACTCTTTTAGAAGTATGTGGTACTCGAAAGACAGGGCTGATCTAAACACATGATGATCTGAAAGAACACAATGCAGTTCTATAGATAAACTGATAAAACTATTAGTGTTTCTTATTTAAGTAAAGGAACATAGTGCTTATGTTACTGACATATTTCATGTTTTTAAACCAACACTGCATAAGTGTAAAGAGAACTGTATCGAGGCTCATTATCAGTTTATTTTTTTTACTTCAGCAATTCTTCATGTGGCTTGAGAGTAACACCCCAGAGCTGGCCGTTCCTTATCTGTGGTCGGAGGAGAAACAGTCCAGTAAGTATACACACTTCTCATATTTTGTAAATTATATACTCTACAAATGTTAAACCCAGCAGAGTGCGCATATATCTTGTAATTCCTGTGTTTCTTTATCTGACCCGTCCTCTTGTCCTTTCTGCAGCTTCCATTGGCCAGGCAGTCCACCAGCTGCTGCTGATCCAGACTTTCCGTCCAGATCGTCTGCTGGCCATGTCACACATTTTTGTGTCAAAAGTTCTGGGAGAGACCTTCATGAGCATCATTGAGCAGCCTCTGGACCTGGCAAATATCGTGGACAGTGAGGTACAGACAAGTATTGATATAGTTTTTGCTCCAGAGACGTTATGCCATTATCTTTGCTGTTGAATATGATACTGATGTTCCTTCTCTTTTTGTCTTCAGGTGAAGCCCAACACTCCAGTGTTGATGTGTTCCGTGCCAGGTTACGATGCTTCTGGTCTGGTCAGAGATCTGGCTGCTGAGCAGAACAAACAAATCACCTCCATTTCCATTGGTAAGGATGCAAACCTTCAAAAACCAATTTAAAAAAAAAAAAAATCCAATGTCTTAATGATGTTATTAAAAATGATTTTTTTTTTGTGGTCTACAGGTTCAGCTGAGGGCTTCAACAAGGCTGACAGAGACATCAACACAGCTGTTAAATCTGGAAGGTGGGGTCAATTTTTTTTTTTTTTTTTTTTTGTGCTAATTTTGATATGATGTGCACCTTATTTTATCATACACTCACACTGTTGCAATCTAATAGGTGGGTGATGTTGGAGAACGTCCATCTGGCTCCTGGTTGGCTGATGCAGCTGGAGAAGAAGCTCCACTCTATGCAACCTCATGCAAGCTTCAGGCTTTTCCTCACTATGGAGATTAACCCCAAGGTACACCCCATCACCGACAAAGATATTAATTATAGTATCTGCTTATCTTATCTGCTGAGAGTCAATTTTTTGTCTGGCATTAGCCTTCATTTTAGTTTTAATTTTATAGAATTTTCAAGATGAGGAGCAACAGTTTGTATGGGCCAAAAATGTGGCCAAAACTATTTGGGCAGCCCTGTGGTGAATTTTTAGGGTTGCCTGCTAGCAGTTGGCGACAAGCAACATGAAAGAAAATAATCAAAATTGTTACGCTTAACGTCAGTGCCAGCCCAGAATTTGAAAATTGATGCATCTCAAATTTTCATTCCTTCTCCTTTCTCATTCTTACTCGTCATATTTCTATTTCCCATTTTCTTTCCAGGTTCCAGTCAATCTGCTCCGTGCTGGTCGTATCTTTGTGTTTGAGCCTCCTCCAGGTGTCAAAGCCAACATGCTCAGGACCTTCAGCAGCATTCCTGTGGCTCGCATGTGCAAGGTAAATATAATGTTTTCCCTGTCATTGTATTTCAATGTCCTGTGAAGCACCTTTAATTGCCTTGTTGCTGAAATGTGCTATACAAAGAAACTTGGCTTGCCTAAATTCAGATGAATTCAGCCAACACAGACTTGTAAATGTTCTTCAAAAGCTTAAGGATTAGCATCAGCGCTCTCTCTAAATTAATTTCTTCCCATGTTTCTACAGGCCCCCAATGAGCGTGCTCGTCTGTACTTCCTGTTGGCCTGGTTCCATGCCGTCATTCAAGAGCGTCTGCGCTATGCACCACTGGGCTGGTCTAAGAAATACGAGTTTGGAGAGTCTGACCTGCGTTCTGCCTGTGACACAGTTGACACCTGGCTGGATGACACTGCTAAGGTTGGGGATTAACAAACATTCTTATGTGTGTTTCCATGCAACTACAACATTTTTTTTTATAATAATACAATGATGGAAATGCAGGTTTTGATGTTGTTTATAGAAGTAGTAAAGTCATAGACATGTCTGCAGATGCAGCCTACTGTATGTCAACATGAAACCAGAGATGTATATTACAGCAACAGTTTAATACATTTCTTTACTTATTTAAAATGGTTAGTTATGTATCAATGTTTGACAGCACACTAAACATCACATTTTCACTCATGCACACAGGGACGTCAGAACATTGCACCAGATAAGATCCCCTGGGCAGCTCTGAAAACCCTCATGGCTCAGTCCATCTATGGAGGTCGCATTGACAACGAGTTTGACCAGCGACTGCTCATCACCTTCCTGGAACGTATTTTCACAAAGGGCAGCTTTGACAGCGAGTTCAAACTGGCTCTCAAGGTGGATGGACACAAGGACATCAAGATGCCTGATGGCATACGGTCAGTCAGTTTCACGTGCAGCTGTAGATCTTTAGAAAAACACTTTTTCTGATGACTTCACTTATACCAAATGTTTGGTTTGTTGCAGGCGTGAGGAGTTCATGCACTGGGTAGAGATGCTCCCTGACACTCAGACTCCATCTTGGCTCGGGTTGCCTAGCAACGCTGAGAAGGTCTTGCTCACCACTCAGGGTATGCCCAAGAAAGTTACCCTCTGCACTCTGGTTTGCTGTCTCTCAAACACAGGGTTTTTGGTTTCTTCTCCATATCTCTGTTCTTTTCTAATGACTTTTTTCTCATTTAGGACAGATCATTAACCATGTCTCTTCTATTCCAGTGATTTTTTAATGCAGACTTTTCCTGGTCTGAGAGGTGGTCAAGATTTCAAACAGGTTTTTCATCTGCTTTGGGCAGAGTAATGTGTATGAGATGGCAAAGAGCATATTAAGGATACTGCAAACACTGCTGTCACCTTGCACCATGTGTTTGTTTCAGTCGAGTAAGGAGTAGGGATGCATTGATCTGATACAGACTCTAGATCAGGTATTGGTGAGGGCATACTAGGCATGTAATAAGTTAGCTATAAACTGTGAGTGTCTAGAGCTGAACATCTGCTTACATAGCATGGAGCTAATTAACAATGGGTCATCAATTTGGATGAACTCTCTATCCCAACAAGTTCCTCAACCATTTACTTTTCCCGTAAAGCCAGTGTTTCAAAATATAACCCCATCAAGATTTATCAAACACCTTCAGAAACATGTCAAAGAATACACAAAGTTGAACCAAATTATAAAAAAAGAACAATTTGAAGAATTTATGTCTAAACCCAAAGCCCAGCTGTCTGTAACAGGACTGAATAATCCAGGTTATCATGTGTACTGCAGTCTTCCATTTAACGTGTTTACTCTTGAAGTTGTAGTTTTAATCATGGTATTCAGGTTCCTAAAGGAAGGGGGTGTGTGTCCTCACCCTCCAGCAGCTGTATTTCACTGCCATCATGTTGCTTTGCTGGGATATTTCCCCCACACCCTCCCTTCCAGAATAAGACTGAAGAACTGCACACTTCCTCACCCCTTTAGCCTGTCCACTATGTCTTTACTCCCCATTTATGTTACAAAACTCCCACGGAACTCGCACAGATTCCAGCTGCTGAAGCATCCAAACCACCACTCCTGTATCCCTGCTTATCCCTTCCTCTGGTTTCTGTCTCAAACCCTGACTTTGGTTGTTCCTTTTTTTTCTTTACAGATAGGTCAAGGATACAATTCTTTTATCCGCTTGGGAACTATGTTGTTAATTTTGTTGAAAATATTCGTTTTGTTTTTCCTCTTGCCTGAAGCCTTGGGTGTTTTGTGTGACCCACTATATTCCTAATTTCTGTCTGTTAAAAATTCTTCTAACGTACTCGGGTAAGCTGTTACTTTGTCCCTCAGTTAATTTGTTCTCGTCCTACCTCCCACCATGGCCTGGTCTCCCTCCCATCCTCCACCTCCCTACCCGCTCACTTGCACCCTTCTCCCCCGGGCTGCGCAGGCATTGACATGATGGGTAAGATGCTGAAAATGCAGATGTTGGAGGATGAGGACGACCTTGCCTATGAGACTGAGAAGAAGCAGCAGCAGCACACTTCATCCACATCTGACGCCCAGCCAGCCTGGATGAGGACCCTCCACACCACCGCCTGCAACTGGCTGCAGCTCATGCCTCAAGCAGTCAATCCACTCAAACGCACAGTGGAGAACATCAAGGTAATGGGAGAATGCAGACTGAAATGACACAAACTATCATTGCATCATGTCTTGCTTGTAGGTTACAACCTAAATACATTTTCTTGTTATTTTAAAATGTATGACCATCTTATGACAAATGAGAAGTAAATAAACACATTTCAGGTTTTTTTTTTTTTTTTTTTTGGATAAGTATCCATATCTGTTTGTCCTTCTTTTCTGTTTGAATGCATTTGCTGATTTTCTTTTTTCTTCTAACGCACACAACCAGGATCCACTGTTCCGTTTCTTCGAACGTGAGGTGAAGATGGGCGGCAAGATGCTGCAGGAGATTCGTCAGGATTTGTCTGATGTGGTACAAGTGTGTGAAGGCAAGAAGAAGCAGACCAACTACCTGCGCACACTCATCAGCGACCTGGTCAAAGGTGAAAAAATAACTGAATTAATGAGATTTCTTACATCTATGTCAGGAGTTTAGTTAAAGTTGCGAGCAGAAATCAATGGGGACAAACACCAGACTTTGAAAAAAGAGAAGGCACTTTCCCAATCATCCGTGGCAAGCCATGGAACAGAACTCTAGAGTCGCGTCTGAGGAAATCTGATCAGCGTTCACTAATTACAGCCATCAGTCACGTATTTAACAGCCCTACCTCTCTGAAAACACCTGTGATTAGACAAAGTCTGTCACATGTCCACAGAATTGTCCAGAAATCCTGCTTTGTCTTGATCTGTCATTGAATCACTATTTACTGAAATGTAATTGTGGAATTTCTGCTTAAAAGTATCAAAAACATTGGCTTTAACTAATTATTCAAAGATAAATTTGTTAAAGAAACTGCCCTCATGTCCCTTTGAGCCTTGTTTAGTATTTTTATTAAGATGTTTTTTCAGTGAACTGAACACAAATGGACAGCCCAACACATCACTGCCTACATCTGTGTCCACTGTGCCGCCACGTCCAGCTGACCACTTTTATTCATGACTGCCCATGTCATTTCCACTCAAAGGCTTGGCGTGCAGTTATTGGTCAGTCTGACATCAGACGACAGCCTGATTTGTTTCACTCATTAAGAACAAAGAACAATAGTCACGTGTTGAGCTGGTGAGATCATCCATCCGTGCTCATCTCCATATTTTTCTGAGCACAGTGCCAATAAAACAACCACAATGTCTTTGACAGATGAGGTAATCTCCTGTTACTTCCTTGTTTACGCAACAAAACAAATGTGGTCAAATGTGTCTCAGACCAGCTCAGTAAGTGGTTTCAGTGATCAGATCATAACATTTATCGGTTGTTTGGGCAATATATTTCCTGCCTTTCACAATAAGGGAATCTGTTCTTGGTCATTAAAATGTTATTTTGAGTGAATAGCTCTAATATCTGCCTGCTTTTTTCTTTTTAGGCATCCTTCCTCGCAGCTGGTGCAGATACACAGTCCCAACATCCATGACTGTCATTCAGTGGGTGGCAGATTTCAGTGAACGTATCAAACAGCTGCAGCACATCTCCCAGGGGGCTGCCAGTGGGGGGGCCAAGGAGCTCAAGGTACTGGTTCACAAAATTGTTTGCATTCATTCAGAGTCTCCAAAATAAGGCAGACGGGAAGCACTTCCACCCTGCCACAGCCCAGAGTTATTCAATGCAACATTTAACATGTATTTGTAAAATAAACATGTAGCGGTTTGTTTGTGGCTGAAAAATTATTGTAAGAGTAATGGAATTTTGACATGAAAAAAATGTGTAGGAGTGTAGTTAACTTTTTACTCTTATATCTCGAAGGGATGATGGAATGCAAGAGAACTGAATGAAGGGCCTCCGCTGACATTTCTTAATTTTCTGCTGTTGGTTGGTTCTTTCTGCTGTAGAACATCCATGTGTGCCTGGGCAGCCTGTTTGTGCCAGAGGCCTACATCACTGCCACCCGTCAGTACGTGGCCCAGGCCAACAGCTGGTCTCTGGAGGAGCTGTGTCTGGAAGTCAACGTCACTACCGCTCAGGGCGCCGCGCTGGACGCCTGCAGCTTCGGCATCAAAGGTTAGACAAATGGCAAGACTCAGTCACTGCAATGTAATGGCAGAACTGTCCTCAGGCCATTGGTATAAAGAGTTGTACATCTTGCCTTCTCCTGTGAGACATGCCGCTACATGATCTTCAACTGAAACTTTGCTTGTTTGATACCTAAACAAATTAATTTTCTGGATTCATATAAAATGTTATATTTGGTTTGACTAGTAAATAAATGCACATTTCCTATGGATCACTGGTTAATTACTTGGTGGGCTAACCACCGCTAATATCAGGTAATCATTGGTTGAGTCATTTGTTGTTAAGACCATTTCTGTCGCCTACGTCCATAACAGCCTGTGCAAGGGTTTGCTATGTCTCTGTTTTGCTAAGGGTTTGGCATGTTGTTTTTTCACCCAAAAAAAATCCTTATTCTTGCTTTCAAGTCCTGCAGTATCTCTATTCTTCCCCTCTACATCAGCTACGTGTATGTACCATTAGCCTCTAAATACTGCAGTTCCATAACGTCAACTAACTTTCAGCACAAAACACTCAAACCTCAAGTAAACACCACAAAGCTTACGTATTGACTAAATTAAAAAAAAAAAAAAAAAGGAAATAATTTTCATAGTGAATTAAAAACAAACCTCACCTCTTCCTTTTTTTTTTTTTTTTTTTTTTTTTCTTCCAAGTAACACACTTTGAAATGCTTGAGAAGTAGCTACATTTTTTGCACAATCACAACTGAAAACCCATGGGGTAGTGATCAAATGTCCTCCCCGCCTGTACCAGTAACTCCACTGGTTCCTTCCCCAGTGTCACACTGAACTGTTACTGTAGCTTCACTGTTCTCATACCGTTTTCATCTACTATTCCAGGACTGAAACTGCAGGGAGCTACATGTGCCAACAACAAGCTGTCTCTGTCCACATCCATCTCCACTGAGCTGCCACTGACTCAGCTGCGCTGGATCAAACAGGGCAACGCCGAGAAGAGACACATGGTAGAAGCAGCAGCACCCAGCCGTACTCATGAATACTGTCTGCTTTAATTCCACTCTGTTCTCATTGGCTTCACGTGTGTTCTTTTCCCTGTTGCTGCAGGTCACTCTGCCCGTGTACCTGAACTTCACCAGGTCAGACCTCATCTTCACCGTTGACTTCGATATCGCCACCAAAGAAGATCCTCACAGCTTCTACGAGCGTGGAGTCGCTGTCCTGTGTACCGAGTAAATGGGAGTCCTGAAGTCATTCCTGAAGACTTTAGCGTCACTATCTAAACCAACCTTAATCACTTAACATTCATTGCTTATTAACCATCCGTTGAAAAAAAGTAGTTGTAGCTTGTGTCATTCCATTATTAAACCTAGTGGAGAACATGTGGAGCAGTAACGTAGTGATCCTACTAGTGCTTTTGGAAAGTGTCTTGAAGGTTATGGGAATGTTGTCAGATGGTTGATGAAGAGATAAAAAGTGGAAAAGGAAAGTTGAAAGACTGTTTTTTATGAAGGAACCTGTATGTTTTTAGATTGAAACCCTGTTGGAATAAAATGAAGTACAACCTCATGAGAACTGGTTTGTTTGAAAGAATTTCATGCAACTCATGATGATCATTCAGTGATCAAAGAAATATTGAAATCCTTTTATAGTAGCAATACACTGGAATATATAGTGAAAGTACTGCATGAAAAACTTTACTAAGCCAAAGTACAGTTTTGGTGGTACCATTTAAAGAAAAGGTACTGTTTGTTCCCTCTATTACATGTAGTGTCAGAGTATTACTAGGGAAGAGAACTGAAACCTTTTACTAATGGAACTGATGTAATGGAAACTAGTTTGAGGCCTCATCACATGTTTAATGGAGGAGAAAAGAAAAATGGTTCTGACAAAATGTGTTTAGTGAAGCTGGTAATAGCAAAAAACTTCTGAAATGCGGAACTCCTTTTGTAATCTCACAATTGTATGTATTATCTATTCAAATCTCATGGATAACTAAAGATAATTAATCAAAAGCTTGAATATTGTGGAAAATTGTGGAATTGCGTGAAATGGAGATAGTATCTTCAATTTGTCTGCATTTAAATGTCAAACTAAAATACAGAAAGAGCCAATCAATGTGTCCACCTGATGTATTTTAGCACACTACTTTCACTATATGTACTTTTTGTTTTTATCTACTTGTCTTCCATACTTGTACTATGCACCACAAAACAGGTGTCTTAATTTCATTGTACATGTAATGACAATAACAGCATTCTATTTGATGAATGTTAGAGATTCAGCCTTTAGAATAGAATAGGTTTTATCATTACACCAGTCATGCAAATGACACACAGAACAGACATATTTTTAAAAAAGTATCACATGGTTTTTATACTTTATGAAGTTTTACAACAATTTTTAAAAAAAAAAAAAAAAAAATTGGAAATTACAGGAGTATGGAAGCAGGAGTTCCTTTTACCGACATATTTTGTGAAAGCCCAGTAATGACTCAGACCAGGTCGGACACAAACCCTTTATCATTAAAACACCTTTACAGTTTTGTCTTGGAGAAGAGTTGGATTTCATTCTAGAACACTTCAACAAATACTTATTTGGTGTTCTGATATAACCCCTCCTTCTGTGCCCCTCACAAGGATTAAACTGTTGAGAAAATGGATGGATGTCATGTTTGCTTGTAAAACTCAACTATCACCAGGTATTTCAGATGGACAGAAAGCATTGATGGAAATTAATCAGTTGTATTAAGTTATGGTCAAAATATGGACTCTTATGGACCATTCTAATTTTTTTTTCCCTTTAAATAACCTTGTAAAAACCATCAAAAAAAATAAATAAAAAGGTTACCTGATCTCCTGAATGTATTATGAAAATGGGAGGATTTAATTTCACTGGTTGCAGATTTGTAATGTTCTCTGTAAATAGGGGGGGAAAAAACCCTCATATATAGAGATAAAGTTGTTTTTTTTTTTAATTTATTTATTTTCCTCTAGTTGATGTTTTGCTTCAGTTTCTTCATTTAAAAAAAAAAAAAAAAAGAAGAAAACTCTTTTCCAGTTCAGAGGAAAGTACACAACTACACATGAAATATAAATATGATGAAATGCCACAGTTCTTTTGTTTAGGTCATTTTTAAAAAAACTGAAAAGCAATCAATAGAACAATGTAGTGCACAGTATTTTGTAATAATCAAGAACACAACAACTCCAAGTGAAACTTATAAATACAAGTAATGATGTGAAACTTTTTAGAAGTACTCAACTATTTACATAAATCAGGTCTCAACACCAAATGCATGTGTAACTGAAGTGCACTGTCTGATAACTATTTACAGTGTTCGACTGCCTTAGCGTTTGTGAAACCAGTTTTAACAGGATCCTTAAGCGTCTCTTCTCTCAAAGTCTCAGGACTGTGGCCCTAACACACTTCAGATGTAGAGTCCACATCCTTTAGATCTTCATCCACCATGTTGACCAAACATTGCTTTTTACTTTGCTCCAACTCCAGCACATCCAACCCAGGAAGATCCAGCTTCCTCTTGTGCAGAGATCTGAGGTGACAGGGGTAGGGGGGTCTCTCAGAGGAGCTACGGAGCAATCGACCCACTTCCACCAGGGGAACAGGTTCAGGTGTGGAGGATCCAGAAGCATGCAGCTCTGAATCCTTCAGCCGACAGTGCAGCTCTAAATCCATAGACATTGTGTGTTTCCCTGAATCATTTGACATTCGACCTCCAAATCCCCCACATGTAAGCTCAGAGTCACTTCCACATTTCATCTGGACATCCAAAACACGTTGCTCCTCAGCTACTTTATCTCCCATGCAATTTTTCACCACAGAAGCAGGATGATGGAACATAGATCTTCTGCTGTGGCCCCCTCCTCCTCCTGGCTGCCTGGCTCGCCTGTTACCCTTCGCACTGACATCAATGTTTGACTCATCAGAGTCCTCGGAGCTCCCATCGTATGGGTCCAAAAACTACAACAATGAACACACATGCATTCATTCATAAGCACAACACAGCAGAGCAGCAGATGTATGAAGAAACAGTAGTAAAAGGGAAGATGCTTACCATTGAATAACAGCCGTGCCTTCCTGCAGGGTTATGCATCAATGGCAACGTCCGATGAGGAATAGTGATTCTCTCTGGTGTGCTGCTCATGCATCCCTACTCAGAGTCGTCAGAGAGTTTACAGTTTAATGGGAGAATTCATTTCAGTGTCAAATAATGTTACTCAAATAAGGCTGGGTACCAAACTGATAATTTTATTCCAGTCCTGCAGGAACCTATAGAAACCCCTGAAACATCTTGATTTTTTTCAATATGTAATGAGTTAATCTCATCAGTATCAGTGCGTGCATCACATACACAGAACAGTCATGTATAATAACTTAAAGTTTTGGTGAATATGTTAAGAGTCTTTTTTTGTCTACTTTGACAGAATTTTAAAAAGCAAACTATTTGTTGTTTTTTTAATTCTATTTTTCAGTTCTGAAAGGCTGACATCACTTCATATACATAGAAAAGTAATAGTTTCCACTGTGATTCAGTTTTTCTTTTTTTCCTTTTTTTTTTTTAATCTAAGGTTAGAGAACTAATTGTAACATGTGAGAGGCAGAGTGTGCATGAACAACCCAAAAACAACCAAGAATACAGCACAAAATAGTCTTGAGAGGTAGAAAAGTAAAACAAAACCACAATCATACGGCAGTTGGCAGAGATGAAGTTAGACCACAAATTCCTTAGATCATCACCTCCACAAAATCCATCTGAATGGGCTTGACATATTTAACCCAGTTAGTCCACGGTTTAACAAAAATATATTTTTGCAGACGTAAGCAGAAAGAGATTATTTCCATAGTATACACATTTACAATTTTAATCCATTCCTGTATTGTGAGGGGCTCAGGAGAAAAGCACTGCCTAATGATAGCTTTTTTCAAAATGCTGAAAAGATATTTATCACTATCTCTTATTTGAAAATCAATAATTAGTAAACTAAGTATTTTTACTTTAATTTATTATCGAATTGTGTTTTGTTAAAAGTCGGTACCAAGAAAAGTATTTTCACTGGTATTAAAAACATTTCACCAATACCCAGCTCTATTGTACAAAAACCACAATAAAAAACCCCACCAAAATATATTAAGTAGTAGACACAGAAGGGAAATGGTGTAAGAATAGCAGAGCAAAAGTAATACCATGGTGCTGGTGTCTGACCATCTCCGACTAATCTCTGAGTCAGAATCAGTGCTGGACTCCACTATATACATCTCCTGATAGAAAACACACATCAGTTAATCCACAGTGACTTGTATGAGGAAGAAAAAAGAATTGAAAGAAATGGATTCACAGATTTAATACACATAAATCACCCCTCTCATAATGCAATCCAATGTTCTGGTAACAGATCTCACCATATATTTGAAGGCAAGGCGGTCCATGTTGTTGAGTGCTTTCCTGTCACTCTGATCTAAATAAAGAAAAACATGTTGATTCTGTAGTAAAATGGCTAAATTACTTGTTGCAGCAGTTTTTGCTAATTTTTCTATGTATAAAAATGTAGAGACAGTGACTCAATACATAGACAGTAGGTATGTTACTCTAACATTTATGTCTTTACCGAAATACGGAGATGTGATGTACATGTATGCATTTGCTCACACCTTACACACAATATACGTTAGAGCTCTGGGGCTTATTCTCAACTTTAAAGCCCTCATTCATCACTATTTTCTGTATACTCATGTCAGACTGTTTGCTTTGTGCACACTGACTGAAACAATGGAATGTTTGAGCTATAAAGTTATATCTTCAAAACTACATCTATTTAAAAAAAAAAAAAAGTGTTTATTTATGACTTCCATGTGTACAGAACTGGAGGAAAAATGGCCATCAGCTGCTTGGAATCACTTAGAAAATTACCAGAAACTTGAGAAATTGGACTTATTTGACATATCAAATATGTGAATAAATGATGTTGATGTATTTTTTTTATCTCAGTTCCTGGTTAAATAAAAAATGATTGGGGTTCTAAAATGAAATATGTTTTAAAAACACATGAAAAGTGCAACTTTTTTAAAGGTTTGGAAATAAAAACAATTTACCGATTTCTATTGCCAACTTTACATTTCCATTCGATTCAATTCTTCACTCCTGTCACATTGAAAACAGCCCTAAAGCACAAAAGGTGATTTTTATTTCTGTTTACCATGTGGAGGATAGAAGAGAAAATTATTTATTACCTCAGTGACTCTTTCCTTGTTAAATAAGCGGTAAATAAAAAATAAAAAATTAATTAAAAAAATGTTTTTAAAAAATAAAATTAAAATGAATTAAAAGTTAGAGCTTTTAAGTTAAACAGTGCAGCTGGAAAATAACATGTAAACTTTCTGATGAATTGGACATAAAACAATTTGATTTCTATTGTCAACCGAATTTCTTTTCGAAACGTGTCACAGTGACAGGCGTAAAACACAAACAAGTTCATTTTGTTTTACCATGAAGAGAGAGAAGAGACAGCTCAATACCATATGGGCATTAAACCACGTGTTTAACAATATGGGGAATTTATTACTGTTATTATTTTAACATTACTCGTAAATTAGATGATTTTACCTGAAAGTGAGTGTTGTCTTCGTCTACATGTCCTAACACTGGTCTTGTCAAAGGTAAACCGTACATATTGTGGTTGTAGCGTCAGGTATGCTGGAAAATTACAATAAAATAAAATTAATTATGCAGCAGCGAAACAGGTGGTGTGAATACGACTAAATGAGACCACGTGCTGGAAAATACATAATGGCATTAACATTAAAACTATTCTAGAACAAATTTCAACATTAGTAACGATTAAGTGTGAAGATACCGTTAAGATATAAAGCTTTATTTTAGAATTTGTTGCGACTAAAAAACAAACAAAAAAAACATTAGCAAAAAATATAAATTAACTAACGGTAGATTTTCTCACAACTTACAGCAAGTGTTTAGAGACTGTAATGTTGGGCGTGTATATGTGTGAAAATACAGCTGATAACAGGTAATTGTTTTAATTATTATTATTATTTTTTTTTTTTATTAATAATACGTACGGTTGCACACACCTCCAGTTCCTCGGTAAGCCGTTGGGGGGAACGGGAGAGCTGAATGCCCGCTCCGTGGCCCGCTCCCCTCCGTGCGTAAGATCCGGCCTGGGGGAAAGGGATGAATGTTAATTTCAAAGATGGCGGCGGAGGGAGGAGGGAAGGAGATGAACGAAATTAAAACTCAGTTCACCACTCGGGAAGGCATCTACAAACTCCTCACTCACTCCGAATATAGCCGTCCTAATAGGGTGCCTTTCAACTCGCAAGGCTCCAACCCCGTCAAGGTCTCCTTCGTAAACGTCAACGACCAGTCGGGCAACGGCGACAGGATCTGTTTCAATGTGGGCCGTGAGCTCTACTTCTACATCTACAAAGGCGTTAGAAAGGTAGCTTGCTAACGCGGCTAATGCACACGGAAATTCGTGGTAGTGCGAGTGAAAACACATCGCTGCTATGTGAGCTGTTGCTGAACTTCAGGCTTGTGTTCACGGTGTTAAATAACTCTGACAGGTGCTTGACTTTGAAATTAGCTGGCAGCTAGTTAGCTCGAAGCTCTGGTGAAGCTAACCCTCAGCCTACTAGTTAGCTAGCCACCGCAAATGGCTAACGTTAGCGAGCCAGCAGCTACCCCGAGGCCAGGGGCTAAATCCCGTCTACACTTCTGGTTTTCCTGAAATGTGGTTTTAGTAAGGTCAGGCTACGTCCACTTTGATTGTTTAATTTGTTGTGTGGGTCAAAAGTGTTCCTGTAACGGTCTGTGATGGCAGTGACAGCCCTTCTTCCACACCGATAACACCTGTCGACGCCCTATGACTGACAGGTGTTGATAAATTACTATGTTGTCAATTCAGTGTATTTGACATATCTTTGGCTAACTAGCATCCCAGATGTAACTGAACTCTGCTCTTTGCTTGGGGATGTGTCTGGACAAAATCTGACCTGATCAACCTAAGCTCGTTGACTCTGCTTACAGGGAAATGCTAACGTTAGCTAGTTTCAATCCATGTACATTGCTGTCAGTAAATTTGAAAGTAACACATGGTCAGATACATTTGTTGTTTTATGGAGTTAAAGTATAGTATTTCTTAAATAATGACTATGTCACAGGTATAGGCAGTGTAACACGGGCACTGCTACATGCAGCACTGAAAATCATACGTCAGTCAAGCAGTAAATATATTTTGTCACCGCTTTGAGCTAACAGCTGACTCCACATCACAGGGTGAGAGCAGTCAGCTGATTGCTAATTTGAAACAATGTGTCATAGCCTGTTTAATACACAGAAATAATGTGCATGTCATGTCAGACCAATGGGACTGACTGGGAAGGAAAGCCACTCCCAGAGTTAAATATCGGAGTTAAAAATGTGTGCCAAACAGAAGTGGTACTTAAATCTGTTTAATTCTCATCTGACATAAAATGGAGATGATGTTAAGGTGGTAATAGTTTATTGCAGGACCACGCAGTTAGTCATATGTGTAACTTATTCTTGATTTGAGTTTATAAGATAATTTATTACAGTGTTTCATCGTACTGATTATTATTTGTATTTGGAGGTTGAATACTTTGCCAGTTTCATGCCTGTAATAGATATTTAGGTCATTGTTCTGTTGTAAAAAATAAATTAAAATCTGGCAGTAATATGTAAAATAACTTTACTGTAAACAATTGATAGACTTGTGTGGTACTGTTAGAAAAAGTTAATATTTTAAAACCTGGTACTTGAGGAACTCTGTAACTGCTCTGTAACTGTAACCGCTCAGTCATATCTGACATTATAGCTGAAGAATCACTGAGTCATCACCTTACACTAAAAGAATTTTCCATTCTGCCAGTAGTATAAACTGCCAATCATTAACAAACAAAACTGTTGTTAAACTGATTATCTACAGTATTTGCCCTCTGTGTCTTATTCACAGCAGTCCAGTTTTCTTATTGCATTATGATGATTATATTCTTCATTTAATATGAGATGAGCAGGTACATGTTTTTTACTTCAGTTTTTTCCTCATTTTTTTTTCCAGTGTGAATTTGTCTGGTTGAAGATATTACAACATTGTAGTGGGTCAGGTTTCACTTTGTGTACACTTTGGTGGTAAGAGTCTTGATTTGAGAATGTGTTGCACAGCCGGAGTGCATATTTTCTAAAATGGGGGGGGGGGAAGAAATGCTACATAAAACACAAACAAACATGGGTTCATACAGAACTCCAGTAGTATTCTGATTAAAAGTTAGCCACTCTATTTTATACTTTGTCCTTTCAGGCTGCTGATTTGAGCAAGCCCATAGACAAGCGCATATACAAGGGGACGCAGCCCACCTGTCATGATTTCAACCACCTCACAGCTACAGCAGAGAGTGTGTCCCTGTTGGTGGGTTTCTCAGCAGGACAGGTACAGCTCATTGATCCAATCAAAAAGGAGACGAGTAAACTCTTCAATGAAGAGGTAAGTGTTAGTTTTGTACAGCATGTCATGGCACTTGATTTTACAATTTATTTTAATTACTCAACCTCTTAAACATAATATTCCAAATAACTTGTATAGTTTGAGTCTTTTGAACATGTTCATAGTATTGATTTCTTGACAGTACTGATGTTTTGTCTCCCTCATCTCTCCCCTTTGTCTGCTACTCAAACTTCAACTCTCCTTACGTCCTGTCAGAGACTAATAGACAAGTCCAGAGTAACATGCGTGAAATGGGTGCCAGGCTCTGAGAGCCTTTTTCTGGTCTCTCATGCCAGTGGGAATATGTACCTGTACAATGTGGAGCACACTTGTGGCACCACTGCACCACACTACCAGCTGCTCAAACAGGGAGAGAACTACTCTGTACACACTTGTAAGAGTAAATCCACTCGGAATCCTCTCCTAAAATGGACAGTGGGTGAGGGGGCACTGAACGAGTTTGCCTTTTCTCCAGATGGAAAGTTTCTTGCCTGTGTGAGTCAGGATGGCTTCCTTCGGGTTTTTAACTTTGATGCAGTTGAGCTACACGGCACCATGAAGAGCTACTTTGGTGGCTTGTTGTGTGTCTGCTGGAGCCCTGATGGAAAATACATAGTTGCTGGCGGAGAGGACGATCTAGTGACTGTGTGGTCGTTCTTGGACTGCAGAGTCATAGCCCGAGGCCACGGGCACAAGTCGTGGGTGAGTGTGGTGGCGTTTGACCACTACACTACAAGTGTGGAAGAGAGTGACCCAATGGAATTCAGTGGCAGCGATGAGGACTTCCAGGATCAGATGATCCACTTTGGACGAGACCGGGCCAACAGTACGCAATCTCGACTCTCCAAGCGCAACTCCACGGACAGCCGGCCTGTTAGTGTCACATACCGGTTTGGCTCAGTGGGCCAGGACACTCAGCTGTGCCTATGGGACCTCACAGAGGACATCCTTTTCCCCCATCTTCCTCTCTCACGGACACGGACACACACTAATGTGATGAATGCTACCAGCCCCCCTGCGGGTGCTACAATAATCACTAACACCTCTAGTAACACTACTAATGGAAACAACAGTGGTGCCAATACTCCTGGCATTAACTCCCTGTCTACTACATTACCGCGCTCCAACAGCCTACCCCATTCAGCCGGCACCACGACAACGGCAAACAATACTAACAAGGCTGGCAGTGGCGGTGGAATTGGCAGTGGTATTATGGACAGCGCTATTGCTACAGGTGTGAGTAAATTCGCTACGCTGTCACTCCACGACCGAAAGGAACGCCATCACGAGAAGGACCACAAACGCAACCACAGCATGGGTCACATCAGCAGCAAGAGCAGCGACAAGCTCAACCTGCTGACAAAAACCAAAACGGACCCTGCTAAGACTCTGGGCACTCTGCTTTGCCCACGCATGGAGGACGTGCCCCTCCTTGAGCCCCTCATCTGTAAAAAGATAGCACACGAGAGACTGACTGTACTCATATTTTTAGAGGACTGTTTAGTGACTGCTTGTCAGGAGGGATTTATTTGCACATGGGCGAGACCAGGCAAAGTGGTAAGTTCTTTTTAATGGAGGATACCAAGGGGGAGTTGAAGTAGTTTGTCAAACCATTGGCTGTATTAAAACCAGTTTGTGGGTTGTAACAAAGACACAAGGTATATTCTCAAAGCGTACAATAAAATATAGACATTTGAAATGGAATTTTAGCCTTTGTAGTGAGACTGACATGAACTGCAGGCAGGCAAGTAACATATCAGACTTTATTTAATGTACATCTGCTTCCCAATTAAAGTATATTCTGCCTAAGTTTAAAATCTAACCAACCCTATGGAAATATTA
Organism: Ostorhinchus rueppellii; assembly: GCA_030068375.1. Classification (NCBI taxonomy): domain Eukaryota; kingdom Metazoa; phylum Chordata; class Actinopteri; order Kurtiformes; family Apogonidae; genus Ostorhinchus; species Ostorhinchus rueppellii. Next base: position 22,136,220 of record JAQQZY010000016.1, on the reverse strand, counting down.
CAGTTTGTGGTTGTACTATAGGCTCTGATGAGAAAGATTTCCTGTGAGAGAAAAGAAGACATCCGTATGAAGTGTGGTCATTGGTTCATCATAATCATCCCACAATGCATAGCAGTGTAGCCAAGAAGTCATCTGCATACACTTTTTCATATTTCAGCTTTTATGCAAATGGCTTTGTATTTGCCCAAAGAATCTCTGCTGTTTCTCATGCTTACGTGTATAGACGCGAACACTTCCCTTTTGTCTATGTTTTGACAGATCGTGCCAGAGTGAGGCACATGACAGTCTGAAACATAACTGGCAGTCTGGAGGATAACATGTTCAGGGAGTCTGTTACTTTTGAACAGAATCAGACAGAAACAGGGCTTTGGGCAGAAATAAAAACTGTCAGCTTTAATATGTGGCTTTCAAGGTATATGGACAAAGTGTTTTTATGTCACGATAGAGTAGTTCTAAAGTAATTTAAGAACAGTTTTAAAATAACCATAACGTACCTTATCACACATATTTTTGTTATTCCATATTAAAACAAAACTAACAATGGTATTTAAGATCCTTTCAAAATGGAAGATAAAATGTGTGCAAATGTCTGGGTGTCATTTAACCTCAGCTTCAATATAAATGAAACCAATATTTGCAAGTTTTCTCAAAACATGCTGAGCAGTCCTACTGTCAAAATCATTTTATCTGGTGAAGCAGTTGAATTCACAAGTTTATGAAATCATACAAGAATCCCCTCCTGATTTTTAATGCAGCAGCTCAAACCGCACCCGTTCCATCTGTAATCTATACCAGTGGACACAATTCGACTGTCACATGTCAGTGTGTCTTCAGTCACCTTACCCTAGCATTGATAATTCCATAATGTTGAAGAGTGTTCTATCTGCTTTGCAGCTAAATGATCATATATGAGAGAAGTGGCCTCAATGTGTGTAGTCTGAGATTGACTAGTGCCTTGGATGAATAAATTGCGGGGTTGCAAAAGCAACTATTTTGCAGTGAAACACTCTGCATTGAGTAGCTTATAGCAAATATAAAGAATAAGTAAAATATAATCACCTCATTTGTGTAAGATTGGAGGGTGTAGTGTTTGAGAAAAGCTTCATGTGGAAGCCAGTGCTCCAGCAGGAACACCTCGAGTTATAGAGGACATTGTTTCAGCTTGTTTGTGTGCAAGAACAAATGTGTTCCAAAAATATTGACAGTAAGTCTGTCATACTACTGACAAGATTGTCATACAAATAATTGTCATACTACTTTTATATATGTATGAGGTTCACCTAATGAAGTTATTGTCATTGAAAACTGTTACACATAAATGGTTACATTTTTGTCTGTTAGACTTTGTAAACACTATAAACAGGGCAGATTTGACATTAATGTATAAAGTCAAAGGAATTACTGATATTGACAAGCACCAGTAGAACTTTAAATGAGGGGCAATATGGAGCCCTTAAATCCAAACAGATTATGGGAACAAGTTGTTTATCTTGTGCCGACTAAGAAATTACAATAAGTGACATTTTCAGGAGGAGGTTCTTGATAAGAAGCAACTGTAGAATTCAGTGGGTGTTGGAATATACTGTCTTGCAACTTTAGCATCATGTAAAAATGTGTTTTTGTCAGTGAAAATATCCTGTGTAGTAGAATCATAAGGAGGACATGGTATCAAACACAAGTTGTCTGCATATACAGGCTGTCAATGGAATTAATATAAACTATCATTGCTTCATAATTTTATTGTATTACACCTGTATGGAATTCTGTCATCAGTAGCATAGAAATTCTTGAGTCGTGGCCAAAAACATGTTTTGTGAGGTCAGTGTCCTCAACCTCTGGTCACCAAACTTTTCAGTTAATTCTGCAAGTGAACATTTGTGCCAAATTTGAAGAAATTCTGTCAAGGGGTTTCTCAGATATATCTAACACGTTTTAAACACAATGATGTAAAATTGGGGACAGTGACAGGAAAACCATAGAGATGCATCTAAATCAGAAATGATGTCATCAGAGTGCGACGGTCAGAACTCAAATGATGTAAAACGATGTAAAATGATGACTGGCGTTTCTGTTAGCTTCATCATCCTGGTGAATGAAGAGGGTTATCACCAATATACACAGTACAAGTGATTCTGTAGTAACTGACAGGATTAGGGAACAGTTCAGGATATGAGGAGATAAAGAGGGTTAAAAAGACCTTTTGGAAATACACGGCTGCTTCTTGCTCTGCTACAAGCGGCTTAGTCATGAGCATCACAAGTGCCTTCATCAAGCGAACGTCTCAAAGCTCGACGACGGCGTTAGTCTCACACTGTACACCCGGCATCCACTTTGACTGCTGCGCACACAGGCTTTTAATTAAATGCCAGGGACCGAGATATGGAAAAGAAGAGCTAGAGGCTAATTTTTAATGAGCTGTTTGTTGCTTGATTTTCTTTTTGCTACAGTGTGTGAACTTTCCCAATGCATATCTCCTTGTTTTCCTTTTTCCAGGGTTTATTGTCATCCCAAAACCAAGCCAGCTCTCCCAGTGGAACAGTAGTATAGCCACAATATTTCTGCTGCTAAAGAACCCTGCAACCCAGAGTCTGATGCTGCTCTTCACCCTGCAAGCATTGCAAGTTTTCCTTTTTCTTTTATACCCCTCCTCCCCCTCCTCCTCCCCCCTTCTTTCTAATTTCTTTCTTTTTTTTTTGTTAATGGCTTCTGTGTTCCTTTTTTTTTTTTTTTTTGTTGATCACTCACTTGACCTAGAGGAGGATTGAAGCAAGAAAAGGTGTGGTTGTGGACTCTAATGGCGCTAATGTGTTCTTCTCTGGAGTTTTAATATTTTTAGATTTTTTAAAAAAAACCTTCCTTTCACGTCAGACCTCATCAGACCGTTGTCCTCTCTGGAATTCAGGCTTGGCTTTGTTAGATGCAAACCAGACAACTGTGGCTTGAGATTAAAGGGATAGTACATTTAATTTTCATATAATCTGTATCAAGTTTTGCGGTGTAGCCCGGCCTCAGCTTTAAGAGTTACCGACTACAAAGATATGAGCTTAAGCTGAACTATCCCTTTATGAACAAGTGCGTGAGCATCTGAAAACTTTGCATCCATCCACATTCACCACCACTTCTGTCTTTTCTTGAGTAGAATCTCCCCATCTACAACTTTTGCACTGATTATTATTTTTTGTTAGTTTTTGTTTTTATAACTACTCTAATGGAACAAAAAAAGAGGGTTGAGGACTGCCTTGTTGCACTCGGCTTTAACATCCTCAGTCTTGAAATCTGAATCTATAAAGCTGGATGCTGCAATCATAGTCTTTTAAAAAAAAATTGTTTGCACTTAAATTAGTTTATTAGAAGAAAATGGCTTTACATTTTTGGGTGTGCTCAGAACTCACAGATGGCTAATACAGTAGGTGAAGAAAAATGATAAAAAAAAACTATTAAAACCTTTATCTATTGAGCATTTATTTTAATATTATTTCAGATTCAAATCTGCTCTGTATCATAATGTGTATATTGTAATTAATTGATTTGATGGGGGCCTAAGCAAACTACCATTACTCCAGTGGAAGTTTTGTCATTGATAGTTATATTTCTAAAGCCTAAAGTATACATATTAATAATATTAAAATAATCTTGAATACACTGCTTGTGTGCTGTCCCTTTTTTTTTGTGTGTGTGTGTGTGTGTTCCTTTTCAGCGGTTACCCACATCATGTACTGTATTTACATAACAAAGCTGAAGTTCCTCTGGCGTGAAATTTGCTTACACTGTCAGAATGTGCATGAAAGGAGCTGTCAAGTCTGGAAGTGTTAAGAAGCCCAGGACGTCTCAGAAACAATGATTTATTCAGAACAAGGTTCCCCTCGGCTTTGTGCGCAGTCTCAATTTGCCTCATTTTAAAGGGAATTAAAACGCTGAACTCCCAGATGAAGTCATTAGTTGTCAACTAAAATAATCAGCTATTTCAGGAATTGACATGGTTTGAGTTTTTGATTCCAGTTTTTTGTTTTTGTTTTTCAATATTTCCTGGTTTCTTTTATTCATCCCATGACAGTGAATTTGATGTCTTTGTGGACCAAAGACATTTGAAACATCTTTACTGTTTTACAGAAAAAGCAACAATAAAAGTCCTTTTTGCAGCCTTAGATGTGATTTCAAAAACCTGAAAAATCCAAATAGTTTTTCTTTTTTAAATAAATCTTTTCCAAGGAGAGCCCTCTTACTTACAGATAAAGTTAAATAATACTTTTTTTTTTTTCTAATGATGGACAAGGTTAGAGGCATTTTAAGGTTGTTTTAATTCAATAATAATTCAATTAATTGTCTGGTTTCCCAAAGCTCAACATGTCAGTAAAAAAGTCATTCTCAGTCCACAATCCAAAGATGTAATTTAAGGTCAGAGGGATGACGAAACCAGGAAATCTCCATATATGTAGAAAGTTGTAATTTTGATTCTATTGCTTAAATATCACTGATTAATGTATGATCTACATTGCAGATTAATTCAACAATGTACAATTTACAACATTAGAAATGCCTTTCATATCCAAGAAAAATAGTACAATTGAACCATCTCCAAATCTGTATTGAATCAAATTCAATTAGGGATGGAATTCATTTGGGACCATGTGAATCTGAAGTGAGTGGATACAGGACATCAAGATAAATGTTCAGATTCAGACCAAGTCCTGTTTCCTGTTTGACACGCACACGATATATTTGATAAAATAACTGGTTATTGATGCCACGAATAGTTCAAGGATCCCTAAATTTAATAACATGGTTCAGAAAATGTTTTTTTTAAGGGTGATAACACTTGACATTTTCTTGTATATGCATTTAAAAATCATACAATGTGATAATGCTTTGTCATGCAGGGGATCGAAGCGTCTGTAATTCTGCTTAATGACATCATTTCACCTTCACTGACAATAACCAACACAGTAAAGAGCAGACTGAGTCACCGTCCATTTTAATGAGCTCTTAAAAGAAATGGTCGTGTTTGAAGCCACAAAACCTCAACAGAGGGGGTAGTACAGCCCACGCTACATTCAGAACATAGCATTAAAAAAAAAAAAAAAAAAAAGAAATCAGGACTTTTAAGAGGCCCAAGCTCTCATTATTAACACGTGACATACATGTATTTTCACATCTACAGTATATTGAAAGTATTTTGTTATCAAATGCTACTGGATATTTTAACCCTTAACTATGGAGTTCATCTACAGCTGGATAAAGAAATGTACCTTTAATGTTTTCTGTCCAAAGGCAACAATATTGTGTCTTAGAAAAGGTTTTTCTACAGTGTAGCACTTGATGTGAATGTGTTAACTTTAAAAGGAAGACTTGCTCTTGAACCCAATTTGTCCAGAGGAGACAGTTCACAGTTATAGGAGACGCAGAACACACCGTCTATAGAAAGGATTCAACTCGGCTGTGGATTTTTCATTTTAAGGATTTTAACCACTGTGAGGAGGATCTGGAAATATACACTTTCTTCTTCATGCAACAATTTTCAAGTGTTGCCACAATTTTTGATATAAATGAAAACTGAATTCTCCAAAAGTGCATCACATTCACAGGAGAAAAACAAATTTGACACCTTATTTCTAAATTATGAGATCATGTAGTTATGAGAAAAGTTGAGCATGAAGTAATGCACAACAATATTGAATATTGATATAACAGAAAAAACAACAGCTTGTCTTTCCAGTGTAGTACAACAAATCAGCATTGATTTTGTGATTTTCTATTGGAATATGTTACCGAAAATACTGTAAATGACAAATTTACAATCAAAAATCGTATAACACGATGATATTACAACACCCAATAAAAAAGATGTATGTTTTTTATTGGATTGTAGTACTTATAAAATCCAATAATGTATAATTACCCCGCCCCGCAAAGGGGAGGCAAGGGCTATTGTTTTTGTTTCGGTTTGTTTTTTGTTAACACTCTAGCAGCAAAACTATTAGTTGAATTCACACCAAAATTTGTTGATAGATTGCCAGTGACCCAGAACAGATCTCACTACATTTTGGGAAAAGTAGGTCAAAGTTTTAATTTTTTATACATTTTAAAATAATGTGTGAAGTATGTGAGAGGGGTGGGGTCTGTTGTGTCCGGCACCACTTGTTATATCAGAATTTAGTTGTAAAAATAATTTGTCATGTCATAACAGTTAATAATAAGCTTAACTTTTATCATAACTATGAGATCATGGTCTTGTAAATCTGACTTTACGTGTTGGTATTTTTCTTCTGTTAGTCACTGAAATTCACTTCAACAGAATGCTGATTGGCCCCTTACAGTCTCTGACATGTTTCTGTGCATTTAGTTACTGCCTTGTTTCATTTCTATCTCAAAATGAATATGTTTATGCAGATATGTGGTATCTGCTGTCTCCTCCCATTCATCACTAAGGAAAAGGAATACTTTCTTGATTCATGTGAATTTAGATGCTTAGCACTGCCTTTTCTTTTATCAGTGTCTAAAAGCTGAATTAATCCTTAATGACTAAAAGTAAAAAAGGATTAAATCCTAGTGTATACTTTTTGAGTTTCCCAGGTGGCTGTTTTTGATCTTCAGCTCTTCTCATATCATATCTAAGCCTCCTTATTGCTCACCATTTGTAACAGGCGCAGATTAAAGTACTTGTTCATACTGTTGTAAACATGTAACACCCGACTAAGTCAGGCAAACTGGTGGTTGTAACTAAATCTAATCCACACTCTCACATCAACATAATGTAACAGAGTATAATATGTTTTTGTACACAGCACATTGAATTTCATCATTACAATAAGGGTTAAAGCGTTTGGTGTCGTAGTCATGACTGGTACAGGATTTGCGGTCTTCGGTGCATGTTTCTCAGTCTTGTTTGTGATTTCCTCATCAAGTCTGTCCAAACACTGTCCTCATGATAAATGTGTTTATATCCGCACAGGTCTATCCTGTTTAAAGAGGCCTTTTTAATCAAACGCTGAAGTGTTTTTGGCTCTCAGTAGCCTCTGTGTTTCCGATCCAGAGGTGGCATGTAGTAACTCTTGAAAGCTGCGCGGTGTGACTCATCCCTGGGCTGTGAAGAGAGGAAATGCAGCCTGAATGTCAAATCAACACTATTATTGAAAGCACTGCTGGAACATGCTTGGCTGCCTATAGGAATATCTTCCACCATGGAGCTAACTTCCTGCCAAAACCACACAAACAAAAGGTGTTTTACAAATACTCCAGAAGTCCCTCATGAACAGAGGAAATGACAAATACATATATATTTGTAACTCAACATGCTTCAGAAATCACTACAGCTGCTTCATAAGTGTATTAAACATCCGGTTTGAGCTTGCGGTGCACTTATGTTCAGTCAAATTACAAAAAAATAAATAAAATTTATGGCATTAACTTCTCTTTGAGGAAAAACTAAATTTCACGCAATGTATTGCTTTATAATGTTAGAGGAGATCCAAGTTTTTCATGTAACTGTGAGTTTTGTTTTTTACAACATTACTTGCTGAGGTGGTCTGAGTAGTTTCTTGCAAAGTTATGATTTTATGATAATAGAATAAAATTTTAAAGTCATGTGACTTCTGACACAATCTTTCCATTTGTTTATGCCTTTTTGTCATAAATGTCCTGACTAATTCACCGTCAATAACAGCATATTGTGCTATAGTATCTTCATTTAAACATACAATTAAAATGAGGAAAAATCAATACTGTTAAATCCTGCACATCCTTTTAAAGTTATTTTCAGACACGGTAATATTCCAATAATGTTAGATGATATTTTTGGTTATTTCATCCTAACCCTATGACACAAGTGGATCACTAATCTGGACTGAAAAAACAGGAAAATGCTAATTAAAGCGACTTAAAGTGCCACCTGTTGTTGCAGAAGGTGAATTTCTTAAAATATTTGTGAGAAAATCATCAACACAAACAGACTGTCCCAAGAGTCACATGATTTTTTTTTGTTTGTTACCCCACCCCCCGAAGGAGAGGTAAGGAGTGTATGTTTGGTTTGGTTTGTTTGTTTATTTGTTTACACTCTAGCAGCAAAACCATTAGTTGTATTGATACCAAATTGGGTTTATAGATTGCCCGTGACCCAGAATAAGTGCCATTACATTTTGGGAAAAGTAGATTAAAGTTTAAATTTTTAATGAATTTTTTTAACATCTTTTTTTTAATCCCATTTACTTATAATAGGCAACATTTCAAATGTCTGTATCAGTAAAACTATTGGTTGAATTTATACCAAACTGAGGTTATAGATTGCCAGTGACCCCAGAATAGATGTGATTACATTTTGGGAAAAGTAGGTCAATGTTCAAATTTTTAATGATTTTAAAAAATATATATATAAATTTTTTTTCCTACTATTTATTTATAGTAAGTGAAATTTCAAATGTCTATAAAAACATCAATTTTGTTTCAATTTACTTCAGACTTGGCACATATATGGAGGCAGTTGATATGCTGACATCAGCACATGCATAGACATGACCACATGAGCTGGAGTGAAAGCAAAAAAAAGTTTCAAAATAAATTCAATAAAACTAAAATGTCGACATAAAAGAATAAAATGATGACTGATTATGAGAGTCTGAATAAAAGCAGAACATATGAAAAAAAAAAAAAAATCAGCTGGATTGAAGCCAAAATAAGATACAATTATGTGAGGGGTGGGATTTGTTGTGCCTGGAACCACTTGTTATTTATATTTTTTGTAAAAGACGTATTTTTTTCTGAACCACGACATATATTTGTTTGATCAGAAGAGTCTGTTTTCATAATATAAACTACACTTTAACTTGGCGTACTTTCCTTTACACTTCATTTTGAGAATGATGAAAGCACCTTCTTACACTTGCAGATATGTAAACTATGGACAGTGACTGGGTATGTGGAGTGTTCTTGGTTGGTTCCACTCACAGACACCCAGACTGACTAACAGACTGAGGAATGTGTTAATGCCTGATGTCCATGTGCCGGTCCTGTGTTTACCTTGACCAACCGTGACTGGCACTTTTTCGATGTGATGGCTGGCAGTGCTCCACGGTGAGTCACAGTAAATGCAGGCATAGTGGAGACTGGGAAGGAGATCTGCGGACCTGGTACCACCATGTTGAGTTTGGGCAGCTCCGTCGGGTAATGAGGGATGTTCCGTCTGATGAGCGGTTCTCCTGCGTGCTTGATGTTATGCTGACAGAGACAGAAATGATCACATTCTCATTTCTTTGGACATTTAACTACAGCTCACATAAATATGGACAGGAGCTCAACTTACACTCAAAGGCGTTTGTCTTGTATGTCTTCCTCTCATTTGTCGACCAAGTCTGGTTGGGCGCCAAATGTGCTCTAACGAGTTGTGCATCCCGCTACTTCCTAGTCCGTCCACATTCCCAACTCTGTGAAGTGTCTCAGCTTTCTTCTCTGTTAGCCTGAAAAGAAAACAAGAAAAGCAAGAGATAACGTCAATTTCCTCTGCCGTTTTAGAAATAAATCACTATGTTTTTGAAAATATAATTCCATATTTTCAAAAACATAGTGATTTATTTTGGAATTAATGAAAACAAAAGGCTAAAGCTATTGGCAAAAAAAAAAGCAATTTTTTTTATTGAAATAAAAATGTTTCCAAAAACATGAAAACTAAATAGAAACTACAATGAACAGTGAACAAACCTTAATACAATTACAGGTAAAATCAGTTTTGTTTGAATTTTCCACCAATTTTCCTGGTTCAGCGGACAAGAATAAAATGTATATGAGAATAAAGAAAAAGGACAGGCTCATCTTAGTGGTCCAGTGTGATGGATGGCAGATAAAAAGACATCAAACAGCATAGATAAAACATCTGCACACCGATGCCCCTCGCATTTCAAGGATTTATGTTGGAACTGTATGATAATTCCATTATCATAGCTTCTCTTTAACCTGAGGGAGACAAATGTTTTCTAATAAAAATGATAAACTTATAGTAATCATCCATCTAATAAATCCTTTAAATGGGAGAATTGTTCTGTGACATCTACAATATGGGATCTTTGATGAAGACTTCATAAATTATATTAGATGCTAGGCATCCTTTCACCCTATCCTTTAAGTTTACTTTCGCCCTAAGTGAAATCAGAAACCAGCCTGAAAGACTGAATAAAAATAAAAAGAGAAAATTACAAAACGAAAACTGCGATTCAGATTTGACTAAAATGGTTAAAATCAGTTCTTTCTGTTCATGAGTAAAACAATATTCACTAATACTGATAATAATATTACGACTGCTAATAATAATAATAATAATAATAATAATAAAAATAATAATACAAAACTCCTTGACAGACAAAGCAACAACAGTAAGGTGATGTAACAACAGAAATGGCAAAAACCTTGGACTAAACTAACACAGTACAGAGGTGATAGAGTGGAAAAACAAGATGATGAAAGAATGCAGAGAGATGTCAACTCCCATGAGCCTGTGTTAACTCATGACAACTAACAGACCCCTAGTTACAGCAAAGACTTAAAATTCATCTTCTTCGCAAAGTCATGAATTCTTCCTAATTTGTGAGGGAAATATCACCTTGCAATAAATTTACGCAAGGCACAAAGATAAATGAGCGCATTTTACCTGATTTCCCTAAAGTAAGTGTGCCGCAGAGCTGTTTCTGCAGTGATGCGCTCATCAGGGTCATAGGCCAACATCTGATAGAGCAGTGACAGAGCTGGGGCCGGGCAGTTCGGGATCAGACGGGAGATCCCAGTTCCTTTCTTTGGAGGGAAGTTAAAATGCATCGCTCTAGACCTGCACAAAAAAAGAGATGCACAGAGAAGCGATTTTTAGGACATCAAAAAAAGATACGATAAATATGTGCTGAGGAAGAAAACAAAGCCTACTGTTTGAACTTTTGGAGCAGACTTTGATCTGGCGTTCCCAGGACGTCATGGATCTTGGCGACCTGGTCCAACTCATTACTTCCAGGAAAGAGAGGATTCAAGCTGAAACACAGAAGTCAACAAAGCAACCATTTACCTGCCACAACAAAGCCATTTAAATAACATTTGTCTGACATTTGTTTATGACCGACACGGTCAGTCAAATTGGAGAAAAGGTACAAGTGAGGAAGGAAAGAGAAAACATGGAAGTATGGATGAGGGAGTATGTATGTACGTAATAAACACACAAAACAAACACTAATGAAGATAGGAACAGCATTTCAAGAAAAAGCAGAAAAATTGAAGATAATACTGAATAAATTAATAAATCAATTAAATAAATAAGAACTTTGGTTAGGTTTTCTGATAGATTTCTAAGTTTATAATGTCAGAGAATATTTGTGTTTAAATCTCAGATATACTTCACTTAAATATCGAATTTCTTTTATTTTTGTAAATTGATGTCTTTGATCACAGATAATTTTTGAGCATTTTCTAGAAATTCTATGACTTCAGGGGTATCCGTGTTTTTGTCCTCATAAAATCTCAAACAGTATCCAAGTTTTTCCTCTCATATCTATGACTTTACTCAAAAATGTGACTACAACCTCAATGAACACTTTTTCTTCAAATATTTGTGAGGTTTTTTTTTCTTGTAAAATTGATATTTTAATCTCAGACAAGTTCTATTTTTTTCCCCACAAATGTATGATATTTTATAATTCACTCACTCACTCATTTTCTATACCCGCTTTATCCTCACTAGGGTCACGGGGGTCGCATGGAGCCTATCCCAGCTACTTAAGGGTGAA
>JAQQZY010000016.1:22110434-22124373 GCA_030068375.1 Ostorhinchus rueppellii | reverse complement strand
GTACCCGGAGAAAACCCACGCAGACACGGGGAGAACATGCAAACTCCACACAGAAAGGTCCCATGGTCCCGCCCGGGAATCGAACCCAGGACCTTCTTGCTGTGAGACACGAGTGCTAACCACTGCACCATTTCATAATTTTACAGGATATTTTTTTCTTTGGGATGTTTTCTTCTTGTAAATTTACCACATTTATGTCACACAAAAAAAGTCTTTAACTTTAGCACCTTTGAAACATTTTTTTAACATAAACTGGCATCCATGCACTGTCATACTTATGACATTAAAATGCCCGTATGACTTCCCTTCCCAATCCTGTTCTTTAACAGAACTGTAGGTTCACTGATGTAGTAAAAGGTTTTTCCTGCAGAAATACCTCATGATTTCAAAGAAGACACAACCAGCGCTCCAGATGTCCATCTTTAGGCTGTAGTAGCCGTCAGTGAGAAGGCACTCTGGGGCTCGGTACCAGCGAGTAGAGATGTACTCTGTGTGTGGAGGCTTCGAGTAAACACTCCGACAGGAGCCGAAGTCTCCGAGCTTCAGAATGTTTTGCTGCAAGTTTTATGAAATAATTAAAAATATGTTCAATCAGATCAAAATATTCCAAATCATAAACAGGATGTGCCTCACTTTGATGAGGATATTTTCTGGCTTCACATCTCTGTGGAAGATCCCACACCTGTACAAAAAAGAGGAAGGAGAAGACAGTCACAACACACGGTTATGGTTTATTTTACTGCTTAATGTGAACGTTGAGTATTTCTATAAATACCTGTGCATATGTTCAAGTGACTTGCACAGCTGGTACATGTAGTGCTTCACTGTTTGATCTGGCAGCGGTGTTTGTCTTCCTGCAGGATTCAATTAATCAAACCTTGTCAGAAAAACTAAGCGCATTACAGTCATCTTTAAGACCCACTGTGTTATATAGTTGTCTTTAGTCATTCATGTAGATTTACCTTGAATAAACTCATAGATGTTCATCTCCATTAACTCGCAAATCAGTGACACGGTTCCTGTTTCTTTGTCACTAAACGATAAATTCAATAAAAGACAAGTATTGATGTAAAACTGAAATGCAATGTAACACTAGTGAAAGAAAATATGACAGACAATGCAGTAGCATACTCACAAAATCAGTTCATGTAGCTGGATTATATTTGCATGTGGGCTCAGTCTCTTCATTGCCTGGACCTCCCGCAGGTTGTTTGCCTGCTCCAGGCTTAAGGGCACAAAATAGATTCTAGATTTAATGTGTGTCGATAAAATGTACTTTAATGTACAGTTACATTGCCTTTCTGCTCAAATTGCAGGATGTATTGAGTCTGAGACTGAAGTAAAATGATCTTAGGAAGCAGTCAAGTGTAACTGAAATACTTATCACAGTCTTATATATCCCTTATATCTCCACAATATATGGACACTTGAGTGGAACAGATTTCTCACAAATCTATGACTTTATAATATAAGATAAAATGAAGGCATTATTTGATAGGTTTTCCTCTTTAATTTATCACTTTTGTTTCAGTGAATCACTCTTTTTTTTTGTGGTAAATTTGTGAATTGTTCAGGTAAAATTTCACCCTTAATCCCAGAGAACAGCTACATTGAAACTGACTGATTTGCTTATAATTTACCAGGAATAAAAAAAAAAAAAGAAAAGGAAAAAAAAATCCACACACCAGTAAATTATAGCTTATGTAGGATGATTTTGGGCCTGTCTTGTCTATTTCCTTGAATATTTTTCATATATTTTGTAATTTTTGTGAACTGTGAACATAAAAATCTTGTTTCTTAAAAGCATGTCTTTTTTTTTACATTATATATGTATTTTCTTTTCTAGAAGTTGTAAATTATATAAGTACTTTTAAGGAGATTAGTCATATGACTGACACCTAGGGATTTGGGGTATTTAACATGGATTCTTTGTATATGCTTCTCCAGAAATCTGAAGAAGAGCAAAGTTACTTGAAATGTAATGACATAAATAAGGCCCTAATACAGGAGCTACGTATATTGATATGCAGATTTTGTTGTTGTTGTTGCACTCCTGATATATTGATTATCTGTCAGCCAGCAAGTTTATTCATCATGGAAATGTGCTTATCTTTGCACTCTAGTCTTCATAATTTACCTCATTAATTTCAGAGACTACCCAAATACACAATAACTATTTTTGCATCAGTTTATGAGATTTTTCTCTAAATATATTGCTTTAATCTAAGAAATACTTCATAAAAATGTGTGACTTGATAGTCTCAAAGAATAATCCACTTTATTTATTTAACACTTTAGTGGTAGAAAATATTCTAGTTTTTCTTTATTTAATTTATGATAATCTATGACAAAGAGAGGAACAGATTTAATATAAAACCACAGCACTGACAACTCATATTTCAAGCACCGGCATCTCTTCCCTCCTGTTTACGAGGTAGAAAGGCACAGTAAGCTGACATCCAATAGGCTAGTTAAAGCCGAGGGGTGTCAAACTGCCGACTCAAGTTTCAAGGGTCTATACAGAACAGTGTACAAGACAACCGAACTGCTAATTGCTGGCACACAAGACAGAATAGCTTGAGACATACCTGTTAATTGTCTGTTTCATTGTTTTACAGGCGTAGAATTTACCATCTTTCAGACTCTGGGTTTTCACCACCTCTGAGAATGTGCCCTCCCCAATTTTCTTCAGTATTTTGTAGCCTGCAATAAACACATAATGGCAAATGGGAGAACACGCATGAACATTTTCTATAGTACTGTAAGAAGATCTGCACAATTAGCAGAATCAGAATTGCAATGTGCAGTCTTATGATTGCAAAAGGCTGCAGTTTCATGGTCTGGTGTGAGCATGGTGATAGTTTGGATTCAGTCACATTGAGCAGAAAGAGGTAAGAGGTAATGTGTAAAAATGTGCATTTCCTGTGATAATCAAGCAAAAAAAAACTCAAATCACACTTGCACTATTGTCCACAATAATCACAGTATTCACTAAATTGTGCAGCTTTAGGAAGGTGTCCAATAGAAAGTCAAGTTGTATTCCAGGGAAATCATATGATACTGTAAATACAGTGACTGCTAAGACTTTACATGGGATTTGGTGGTTCCGCTTTCTCAGCCCAGCTGAAAGCAAAAAATGTTACTCTTATACAAAAGACACACCAGACAGAAACAAAACGAAGAAAAAAAAGTTTATAAAATATTAAAATGTCTATGACAGTTTTCTCGCTTGAGATGAACTGCAATCCAAATTTTTCCAACGGTCCTTAAATCAGTCTGCGTAAACAAGGCAATAAAAAATAGCAGCATATTATAACCCTTAAGTGTTTTTTTTTGTTTTTTTTTTAATAAACGTTAACGGCTGCTTCATTATTGTTTCTTGTGCTTGCGACAAAATAATAACTGTAATTGATTCTGTTACTGCCATTGATAACACATCTGAAGTGAAGTAGGCACAAACATCTTCACATTTTCCGCCATCTTCACTTATAAAATTCATTAAAAATCATGCAACTTAGACATACATGGTGAATCCCACTTCGTAAAAATGTGAGTCTGTGTGTTGATATTATTTCCAGTGTGTGTTCAGCGAGTTGACGGTACTTGTCAAGGTTAGAGTAGCTAGCAAACAGCAGAGAGAACCCTGCTCTACTCCGCGCGACCGACCGCCTGTCAGTCCTGTCATCACTCTGTTTAGTCATTAACTCCACTTACAATGCATTCCTTTGACTCTTAACCGCCGCATGTGGGCCGTCCGTCCTTACAGGGCATATCTGGACAGTGCATTAGAGTTTATAGGTTGAACAGTGAAGTTTTTCTCCGCGTCCTGGTCTCAAAATGAGGCGAAACGCGTCTCGCGGGTACTAGCTTACCCCCGCTAGCCAGCCCTGTTAGCTGACCGTCGCCTTGGTAACGGAGCACGCCTTCGCCCTCCGCTCTGACCTGAGGAGGAACCTGGAAACTCCGGTTCAATGTCTGAACATCAGCCTCCGCGTGAAAAAAAATCTTAATAACATGGAATAACGCATCAAAACGACCCCGACTACGTTTGGGAAAAATGCCAGTCAAGCAGAATAATTCGCTATAGGCCCAGAATTGGACACGACTTCAATATTACAGTGCCAAAATACATATGCTTACCCTTTTTCCAGAGGTGGGTGTTGACCGACTGCTCGGATGTCTTTTCACTAGGTTGCGGGTTGTTATTCTGCATGTCCACAACATTTCCCCTGTTGTCCCAGTCGGTGTTAGGGGGTGTTTTACATGCATTTCGAAGACATGCCCTGTTTTTCACGCCAATAAGCCAGTTTGAGTAGTGCATCATGAGTGCACCCTGAACGCCAAAGAGCCTACCATTAGCTTTAAAATATCATAAACTGTCCATTTGCGAGCACAGTGGTCGGTCCACTGCATTCATGTCACAGCATCAGAGCATCACACACAATGCACTCAGTTCATTCACGTCTAGGCTGTGTAAAAGGCGTGGAGGGAGATTTTTAATAGTTTGTTACACTCCAGCTTCCGTACACGTTTCTGAGCATGCGCGCCACTTCCTGCATGTTTTCCTTGCTCTTCATTCTCACTAGAAATATGAACATCTGCTTTCATAGTTGATCTTTTCTGTTTCTACTTGTAGCGAGCTGTTGAAGCACCATGAAAACAAGGTTCACCACTGTGGATATCAGGGCAGTTATTGCCGAAATCAATGCCAAGTAGGTGGCAGATGTTTGTACTCCAGCTTTGTTGCTAATGTAGCTAATTCTAACTCGTCTGTTTATATGGATGTGTTCACAGATCTTAACCATACATTATATATTTGTCATTTATTCGCAGCTACATTGGTATGAGAGTAAACAATGTGTATGACATTGACAACAAGACATACCTTATCCGCTTACAAAAGTAAGTAAACTGTCTTTTTCAACTTCTTCACTAAACGACAGCTAAATTGTTTAGCTCCCGTTTCACTTTATCACACCGTGAAGACACTGGACTTTGTGAAAGTACTTTTACCAGATATCACTACTCTGAAAAAACCTTACACAACAGTTATGCTTGTTATCTTATCCAAGTCGTAAAGACCATACATAGATTTTTCTGCTTACCTGTATCAAGATGCGGTGTACAGGAAATATGTGAACTGCACTTAAACAAACAAAACAATCTAGAAAATATGACTATTATTGATGATTTATAATATCTTTCTGCACATAAAAAAATATGCAAAATGAAATCCTAAGTCCAAGGAAGAATACTGGAAGTTTATAATAGGACAGGATTTTTTTCTGTTTTCAGAGGGCATAACTACTGTTTTGATTCCAATGTTTTCCCTAAATTGGTTGAGGATTCTAGTGTATGAGCATAGGAGATTAGAATTTGTCCCTCAAGAGCATTTTGGACAATTAATATTATGTATCAGTGTACAAAATTATAAAAACTACAGTTGATAATTAGTAACATCCAACTGTGAAAACAAATTGCTGAAGAAGTCCACGGGGGACCAACTGCAACCATTTGATCAGACATCACTTTTTTCAGTTTGTTCTTTTCACATTAATTAGGTTTAGGTGGTGTCCAAAATGGCTTTGGTGCAGCAGCTACGACTTATAATAGGGAAAACCCAGGCATGATGACTAAGACTGTCTAAGAGAGTTTAAAATGAACTAAGTTAAAACACAAGGCATTTAGTCCTGTTGTTTTTGAGTAATTATTAGCAGCACATTTCTTACGACCCTGAATAAACAGCAAAGTGACCTAAGACTTTTGCACAGTACAGTATATCAGTGTCATACTGCTCTTCCAGGCCAGACTCCAAAGCTGTTCTTCTGATTGAATCTGGGACCCGCATTCATTCCACAGACTTCGAATGGCCCAAGAACATGATGCCTTCTGGCTTTGCCATGAAAGTAAGTGCATTGAACTACTGTTAAGCCGACTGTTATGTCAGTTTGTTGTGACTGAATGTTAGTATTTAGTTGTTTTTTTTCTACAAATTGAAAAAATTATGATCTGTATTGAAACTGAACGTTTAAAGAAGTTTTCTTCATAGTGTCGCAAACACCTGAAGACACGGCGGCTGGTCGGGGTTAAACAGCTGGGTATTGACAGGATTGTTGACATCCAGTTTGGGTCAGATGAAGCTGCCTACCACTTGATTATTGAACTTTATGACAGGGTGAGAAACATTTTCATAATGTTTCTTAACAAATCTATGGCAACTCTTACATTCTGTGTTCTTTGAATCATATCAACTCCAATTTATAACAATTTATCACAATAATATATTTCATTGTGATCTTGTCGCTGTGTCCATATCCTTCTTCAGGGTAACATCATTCTAGCAGACCATGAGTATACCATCTTGAATCTACTGCGGTTTCGTACAGCAGAGGCAGAAGATGTAAAGATCGCTGTGAGAGAGCGATACCCTATTGAGAATGCTCGACCACCTGAACCTCTCATTAGTTTAGAGCGGTAACAACTTATTCACATTGTGTTTGTGATTCAAATAGTTATTCAAAAGAAGTGAAATAATGTTCCTGATAATGTGAATTATTTTGCTGTGTTTTCTATAGACTCACAGAAATCCTCAGTGAAGCATCAAATGGAGAGCAACTTAAGAGAGTCTTGAACCCTCACCTTCGTAAGTAGCCATGAAACTTTTAAACCATGAAGTGTAAAACTAGAATACACTACAAAAACAGCCCTACTAAAAAGATGATCAATTACTGAAATTCAAACGCTTATGTCGTATGCAAAACATTTGTCAGTATAGGTTAGTACATTTAGTTTCACCAGATTTGTTAAAATGACAGTAAAAATCTAGTCACTGAAAGAGACTTAGTGCAGTTTAAACTAGAATGAAAACTTGTGCTTATTAAAGAAAACACATTTATGTAGGATAAACCTGTTGGGCAAACCATCTCATTATTTAAATGAGGAGAACAATCTTTTTCCTCTGTTGAGGGATGGTGCAAACCTTTGTTTTAGCTTGTTTCAGATTAAAATTGGTTCAACAGCAGCTGGAATATCCTAAGGCAACATTAGATACATTGATGAATATAGAAAAGAAAGATGTCCATGAAGAATTTTATGAAAAGATTTTGACAAATTTTCTAGACAAAATAGTCCCCCCCCCACACACACACACACATACACACACACTTTCTTTAAATGTACTTTTTAGGAGAGCAGGTACATAGATATATTGTTAAGTATAAACAGTTTTTTTTGTGTTGAATGACTAAACTTTATGTTTTGTGCCTTTTCAGCTTATGGAGCCACTCTGATAGAGCACTGTTTAATAGAAGTTGGACTCCCAGGCTCTGCTAAAGTGGAGGGACAAGCGGACACTGCCCAAAGTACAATAGAGCTAAGAGCTAAAGTGAAATACTTTGGAATACAGTTGTAGACCAGTGGAGGAATTGGTTTTAATTTTCAAAACGGATTTTTGTTTTGACTGTGTTTTCAGTTGCTCCTACAATATTAAAAGCCCTTGAGATGGCAGAAGTGTACATGGAAAAAACAGAGAACTTCAGTGGTAAGGTAGGAAATCTTTTAATAGAGAAAGGACATTTAGAATTCTGTTACACAATTGTTTAACTCTGCCTTATCTAAATAAAGGGTTACATAATTCAGAAGACTGAGAAGAAACCAAGTTTAACACCTGACAAACCCAATGAAGAACTTTTGACGTAAGTTTTGTTTATATTACAGAATGATAAACTGGGTTTTGTCATTCTGTGTTGGCTTTTGGTTTGTTGTTATGTTTATTTATTAATTCATGATTATTACAGATATGATGAATTCCATCCATTCCTCTTTTCCCAAAATGCAAAGAGCCCATATTTGGAGTTTGAGTCTTTTGACAAGGTACAATAAACATGACTCTGTAGTTCTTATTGCCTCCATCACAGTGTAAGAAACACTTTATGCAAATATGGATCCATGTTATTTTCTTCTCTCAGGCAGTGGATGAGTTCTTCTCTAAGATGGAGAGTCAAAAGATTGATATGAAGGCTTTACAGCAGGAGAAACAGGCTTTGAAGAAGTTGGAGAATGTTAAGAAGGACCACGAGCAGAGACTGGAGGCTCTGCATCAAGCACAGGTCAGCAACACTGGCAGCTTAGAGCTCAATCTACCACAATAATAGAAGAAACAATTCCCTCAGAAGGTGTTCTACCTCCACACAAATGCACAGCTATGTCTGTTTGTACCTCTGATATGCCTTTTTCATAAAATGGGTGGCTACATTAAAGTACTTTACAACAAAAGTGGCTTATTTGGCTAACATTTCTAAGATAGTGGTCATATAATAGGGACAGGACCTGCTTGAGAAATGTCTTTAGAAATAATGACCACAAATTCATCAAATCCATCCACAGGCCATAAATGCATACAATGAAAGAAGAATGCCACTAATAATACATCTGATTATTATGAAAATGCATAACTTTACATACAATGAATACGGGTGGAAGTTGAATAGGTAATTAAAATGAAAAGAATACATCTCTATATGTATGTACTGTATATGCTGGTAATAAAAATAAGGACAAATCAACACATAATATGATGTAAAAGTACTCTCAGGCTTTACACTCATTAACCTGCTGTCACTCTTAGGACATAAAGTATTGCCGTTTTGTCAAAACAATTGGAATCTAAGATGTACATGATACCCATTTGTGTAGACAGTTTTTTTTTTTTTTTAGCTTTTTATTGACTTCCGTGGCAATGCAGGCAACAGGAAAGGACAAGGCATTATACTTGTTATAAACAGATGTTGTGTAGAATGGCTCCTTCCTTCTGTTGTGTAATTTATCCATGAAAAGGTCATGTTTTTGGATAGACTCACATGAGTGTACATGTATTCTCAGGTCAGAATTGACTGTATTTCTTCTGCTGTAGGAAGTGGACAGGATAAAAGGTGAACTGGTGGAGATGAATCTTCCTATAGTGGAGAGGGCGCTACAGGTGGTGCGCAGTGCTTTAGCAAACCAGGTGGACTGGACTGAGATCGGCGTTATTGTCAAGGAGGCTCAAGATGCCGGTGACCCTGTGGCCTGTGCCATCAAGGAGCTGAAGCTTCAAACCAACCACATCACCATGCTTTTAAAGTGAGGCAGTTCTGCTCATTTTAATGAGAAGTGGGCAACTTTTGCACTGTTTGGCTCATGTGTGTGACTTATCGATCTAGGAATCCATATATCTCTGAGGAGGACAAGGAAGAGGGAGAGGGAGAGGAAAGGGATGAAGAGCAGAAAGGGAAGAAGGGCAAAAATAAAGACAAAGGACAGAACAAGAAGCCACAAAGGAACAAGCCAGTGTTAGTGGACGTGGATCTTGGCCTGTCAGCCTATGCCAATGCCAAAAAGTAGGTTCTGATACAAGTCTACAGTTAAAGAAAGACTCGTGGGTTGTTTCTTATTTAATGCGTTTCATTTTTTGTTATATTAGGTACTACGACTACAAAAGGAGCGCTGAAAAGAAGGAACGGAAAACTATTGAAGCTGCTGGCAAAGTGAGAACGTTGTTTTATTTTACATACAACAAATGAGTGGATGACTGAGTCACCCAACTATCATGGTTTATTCTATATTTATGTTGTTTAAGGCGATGAAATCTGCAGAGAAAAAAACACAGCAAACACTCAAAGAGGTGCAGACGGTGACCACCATTCAGAAGGCCAGGAAAGTTTACTGGTAAGTTACACGTACAACAGGACATTTTGCAACACAGTGAACAAGTTAAGAGCTTATTTATTGATGTGTTTCCTTATTGAGTTAGTCTATATGTGCAACCAGTGGGTAATTCATAATAACAGCCTCCACACTAAAGTATACAGTAGTTACATGTTAAAATTTTCTTTAACATGTAAAGAAATGTACAAGTTCTAAAGGTGTTGTAGTCTGTGTTGTGGTGGAGGCTGGTTGTCTGTTGACTCGCTAACTGCATTTGTTTTATTTTTTATTTTATTTAGTACTAGACAAACATTGTGACAGAGGTAACAAAACCTAACAAACAAACAGACCAAAATAAGTTCGTAAGACATAGACATTAAGCAAAACAAAGATGGGTCCAAACAGGGGGCTATTTACAGGTGCATTCATGTGCGTGTGTGTATATATGTGTGTGATTGTTTATGGTTATTTTGTGTGAGCTGGGCATATTCAAGTGGAGACAGAAGAGGGAATGAAAACAAAATGGACAGTCTAAGAAGTAAAAGGGTCAAAGGATGTGAGTAGACAAAAGCGAGAAATCAGTAAAGGGTTTTAAACAATAGTATAGAAAGAAACTTAGAGGAAAAAGGGGAGAAAGAAAACAAAAAAACAGCTAAATCAATTATCCCAAATACAATAATAATGACAACCTTTTCTTTCTTTTTCTTCCTCTCCTCCCTCCCCCCTCTCCTCTCCTCTTAGTCTTTCTTTTTTTCTTTTTACCTCTGCCAAGGAGGTTACGTTTTTGCCAGGGTTTGTGGATTTGTTAGTGACATAACTCAAATAATTATGGATGGATTTTGATCAAATTTTCAGGATATGTCCACTCTGGGTCAAGGAAGAGATGATTACATTTTGTAGGTGATCCGGATCACCGTCTGGATCCAGGAATTTTTTAAAGGATTCTTTGCGAGAGGGGCGCATGGTGGCACAGAGCTGCATATGAGGTCATACAGCGCATTCTAGTGGAGGAACGTACAAACACTACCTTAAAAAGAAAAAAGTACAAACACTACCTTGGCGGAGGTCTGCGCTCTCCGAGTGCTTTTCTAGTTATCATCACTGTTATCATCATTCCACTTTTCTATAATGTACATTCATTTACTTTCGTTTTGTTTTTGAAGGTGGTAAGGCCAGGGACTTGTAGTCCCTAGCTAACTGCATTTCTAAGATAATGGTTGCTAATATTGGTAATGAGACACTCAGCATTACCATATTTGCAGAAAACCCTGTTGAAGTCCTAAACAATGAAATCAGTGTACAGGCTGTTATCATGGATGCAGGAACAATTTCATGTACGATATGTCTATCACCTGTCCTCTCAGTGTGTGTTTTCTAGTAAAATGCAGTAACATGCGTTCTTACAGCCAGTATTGTTTATACTGGGATCCTCTTTACTTGTCTAAGAGCCTACAGGAGTACATATAAAAGGGGTTATTTTACAGCACATATTGTACTTTAAACTGTTTTCATGTTTTTGTTTTTTTTTTTTCCCTCAAATGTCACTTGAGCCTGACTGTGATTTGTGATAATATTGAAGTGTACATTTGCAGCAAAAGTTTTAGGAATGACACAAGTTTTGTTTTTGCAAAGTTTGCTGCATTTCGTTTTCTTTTTTAATTTCCATATTTTTGGGGTACAGTGAAGAATAATTACCTCCGCCAAGGAGGTTATGTGGTTATGTATTTGCCGGCGTTTATGTGTTTGTCTGTCTGTCTGTTTGTTTGCAACTTTACAGAAAAACTACTGGATGGATTTTCTTGAAATTTTCACCAGTGATAATCACCCAAGGATGTTCCCATTAACTTTTGGTCACGATCCGGATAAATCTCTGGATCCAGGATTTTTTGAAAATCCCTATCTCTCATCATTGTGCAAACTTTAAAAAATCATATCTCTGTCAATATTCAGCCGATTGAGTCGTGCCTTTGTGGGATGATAGAGGGTCACACCTGCTAACATGTGGTACATCATGATGTCAATATCTCTAGCGGTTTTGATGTCATGACGTCATAACCTTGGTGGATGTTTGTACTCACTGAGCGCTCTTGTTATAAGCATAATATAGCCGAGGTTTCAAATTGAAGGTTAAAAAAAAAAAATCACATTTAAGCAAAGAATCCATTTGTGTCATTCCTAAAACTTTTGGACACCAATGACCACCTTATGTTTGTAGTAATTAGTTGACCCATTGCCTTTCTCTTTACATTCACTCACCAGTTATGCTTGTTTTTCCTGTTAAATTCTTTGCAAAACCTGGACTTTTCAGCACCTCTTGGTCTTTCTACATCCATCCTTTTCCACTCAAACTGTCCAGTGATGCTCATTATTTATTCTGTTCTCCCAGGGAAGCATACATGGTTTCTGTCCTGCAGTGTCAGGGCTATAGACACATATAGTTTTAAAACAGACGATCAAACATGACAAACTTTGAGCCTTTATTTCTCATACTTGTCTCTTCCCCGTCTGCAGGTTTGAGAAGTTTTTATGGTTCATCAGCTCAGAGAATTATCTGATCATCGCAGGACGGGACCAACAGCAGAACGAGATGATTGTCAAACGCTACCTCCGCGCTGGTATTAAATGAAATTAGACCCACATTCTTACCATACAAAGATACAAAATCAAACCTTAGCTCATCTCAGTATTTCTGTATGTCTCTGTTAGGTGATGTATATGTCCATGCTGACCTCCATGGAGCAACAAGCTGTGTCATCAAAAACCCCTCAGGTAAACCACACGCCTCCTTCTCTTTCACTTTGATCCGTTTACAGTATCACTGGTCTGCAATTTTTTTTCCAGAAATTATCTGCTTCAGAGATTAAATGTGCTAAATGTTGTGTATTTTAATAAGATGAATTGGAAAACAAATGACAAAAGTACTGGTTTGATGTTTTCAAGGTATATGATAGTGTTATTACACATATGAGCATTAACACAATAGATTTATAAATCTTCTACTAGATAGAACCTGTAAAATGAATGTATTTTAATGTGTAGACAGTATTTTGAAGTAGATCTGAGACAAATATTCCTTTGGAGTAAAACCCATTCTCTCGTTAATTCTCGAATTTCACATTTTGACCTAATACTGCATCTTAGAAACTTCAGCCAAGCAGCATTTTTGACTTGATTTTTCTTTATCAGTGTTTTGCACATGATAAAATTTCACTACATTTCTTCTGGAAGCATTTTAGTTGTAGACCAGTGTATCCAGTGTTTCCGTTTTCATTCACCTATATATTCTTCTCCCTCCACCTCATTCCCCAGGTGATCCCATTCCTCCACGTACCCTGACAGAGGCTGGTACTATGGCCGTGTGCTACAGCGCTGCCTGGGATGCCAAGATCATCACCAGCGCTTGGTGGGTCCATCATCATCAGGTGGGTCTTCAGCTTCCACAGCAGGATGCCTGTTGTTTTTATACTGGGGAAATGCATTTTTACGTGTATGTCTTATATCCTCCTAAGACTCAGGAAAGTAAAAGTTGAGTTTTTTTTTTTTGTTTGATTGTTTTTTTACATAAAGGAATTGTCTTGATTAAAAACAGCATGATGCAAAAGTTTTTCAGATACATTTTTTTTCTTCTTTGCAATGGACAGCATCTTTTTTAATTAATTTTTTCAAAGTAAAGATGTGAAACTCTTGTCCACTACTGACAACAAAAATGCATTGCTGAATCTGAAGAGGATGTGGTAATAACATTGGTTCGAGGCATGTGTGAAAGCTCAAGTTGTGATCGAACGCAGACAGTGTAGGAAGTTATGACTGTACCATGTGACTGAGGATGGGAGATATGTTTATGCTTAACCTTAGAGATGTTAGTACATGTTAGGATCTGTTTTGACTAAGGGGACCCTTTTCTCATTATATCCTGTGCTATAGTTTTATTATGTAGTAAATACAGAGGTGGCAAAAGTACTCCCATTCTGTACTTAAGTAGAAGTGCAGTTACTTGGGTGAAAAAATACGCTCATAAAAGTAGAAGTACTGATTCAACTCCTTTACTTAAGTAAAAGTTAAAAAGTACAACTTGTCTAATGTAATAAAGTACAAAAGTATGAAGTAAAACTGCATTTTTTTGCCATGAATGATACAATACTTATTTAACCAAAATCACATAGACAATGGCACAGGTCAAATTAAACAAAATACAGGTGGGTAGCAGCAAGGAAGTGAAAAAAAAAAAGATTCATGGATGCAAATAATTTTCAGG
>JAQQZY010000016.1:21962219-21976137 GCA_030068375.1 Ostorhinchus rueppellii | reverse complement strand
TCTTTCTTTCTTTCTTTCTTTCTTTCTTTCTTTCTTTCTTTCTTTCTTTCTTTCTTTCTTTCTTTCTTTCTTTCGACTCTTCTAAAGAAGTTTGTGATGAAAAGTTATTGAAGCTATTGACTGGGATCAATAGTCTCTGTTGCCATGGTAATTCTACACAAATCTTCTCGCAATATACACATTTTACACATCCACAGAACCAGAAGAACATCTGCTAAAACCTCAGTAACATCAGCTGTCAGACAACAGAACACAGTCCAAGCAACAAACCAGTTAAATGGGCAAATATCTAAAACAAGCTAACAGTCTGACACCAGCATATGTCGTGAAAAATTTCACGAAAAAAAGACCAATGAGACTAAACTAACACTAAATGGATCCAACAGTACATGCAATATTTCTCTCACTTCTGAAACTCACTGAATAAGACAAGAGCAAAAATAAAGGTTATTATGAAGCAATGATTATGAATTTTACTTTGTCTTTTGTCTTCTTTGTTTGATATGAACGAAGCTTCTAATATCGACTAATCCAGTCTTTTGTGTCGCACTGAAGGAACTGGAAACAAATAGAGAGTTGACAGAATTAGTTGCTCCAAAAATGGTTCCTTATCCCGCCACATGAGATTTCATACATATTAACTAGGGGGGTTTGCCTGTGTCAGGTCCAGACTCTTAGAACAACACCCTTAACTCAATGGGAAGTCAGTAATTTCGATTTTAATGTGCAGTTTTGACTTTTTTTTTGTCAGTTACATGAATTAAGTGCTACTGAACCCCGTGGTACAACATTCAACAGATACCTACAGTCCCACATTAAAGCCTAAAAAAAGCTCAATTCAATCATTAGTCCAGGATCATTGCAGATTCCTCTAAGTGTTTAACACCGTTGTATATATTATATACTACAATATTTACTTTTTTAACCTATAAAGACCCAAACACCTACCAACGACACAAACCATCCACAGATCTAAACTATTTCATCCGATCCACTAATCCTTCCAATCCATGTCAATAATTGGTGTAAAATAGAGTTTTTCATTTTTTCACAGTCATCAGATATGACCCATGTGGACATTCAGAGGCTCTGTAGTTACCATGGAAACACTGTCATCTTCTACAACAGTGATTCACCAGTAAAACCCATGGAGTCGGATCAATGGCAGTGGATGGACACACTGGGGTTAGGTTCAGTTAATGATGTATTTTACAGAGAAAGTAACTTTTTGCTCATTTTTCTCTGCTTTGGTAGAATTTACTCTGAGTTTTTATGAACATCTATGTGATTTGAATTAAATATGGGAAAATACGGGATTTACACCAAAAAAATGCAAATACAGAGGCTAATATTATTTTAAAAATTGGTGATGAATCAGTTAAGAAAGGTAAAAATAGAGAAAAATTCATTTGGGAACTGAAACACAAAAGTAGCACGGGGTCTTTATGGGTTAATTGCATTTTGTACAACATTGAGCAATAATGTTCTCTGGGTTTTGTATTGTCTTGTATCTGACGGCTTCTTCTTGACCAGGCTGATATTGTGAATGAGAAATGGCAAAATAAAGATAATAATAATAATAATAATAATAATAATAATAATAATAATAATAATAATAATAATAATAATAATAATAATAACAACAAAAAGGAGGAGATTAAAAAGAAAAAGGACGAAAAAATTAAAAAAAGGAACCTTGCCTGTGACCTTCCCCCCATGTGCACATCTTCTTGGAAACTCTTGCTGAAACCCCAAAATTCCTATTTTCTCCTCCATCCAAGCTTTTTATTAAGACAAACAGTTCCCAGTTACAAAGTTTATTTTTAGAGTGCATTAGCTTACATGCTTTTCTGTTGCGAGTTGGTGTATAAAACCCATTGACCCGCAAAAGAAGTGCTTTTCTCCTGAGAGGTGTTTGGATGCCAACTTGCACAAGCTGCTGCGCCTGAAGGCTGAAAACATACAGCCAGTTTCTTATGCTCCACCCTGGACTACACAAATCAATACACACAACCTCAAAAACCAAGCATACACACTCTGTGAATTGCTCACACATGTGTGCTGGCACACTCAGAACTTGTATCAGATCACAGCTGAAGAAATTCCACAGCTGAATAGAGTCTAGTGCAGGAATTTCTCCCGTCTTTTTTCAGTTGCTATGCCTCAGAGAGCTGCCAAGGCCATTCCTCTGATGTCCAGCATGTCAGTCCAAAGATGAGCTGGTGTCTGTTTTCATACATTCAGTGTTATCGTGGGTTTTATCTGTTCATTCTGCTGCGACTGTTACTGGATAAGAATAATAAAATGAGCAAAAAGTCATGCAGATGTTGTGTTTAATGTAAATAACTATCCAGCAGAGCAACATTACCTACATCATACCCTTTAAAATATTTACACTACCTGAAAAATAGATGACAGTATGCCTTGAAGGTTAATATAAGTGTCAAGCTTCTCTTTTATATGGTTCAGAAGTTGAAAAAGTTATCAATCATTTAAAAAAGTGTGTAAAAATAGATCCTGGATGTATTATTTTTACACCTGTGCTATCAAACCAGTCAACAGTTATTTAATTATTTGATTTAAAAAAAAAAAAAACACAAAAAAAAAACCTTTGGACAGGATTATCAACATAACAGAGTAAAATGATGCAGGAAAAGACTTCAGTCATTCAGTGTTTTGGGTCTGTATCTCACTTTAATGGATCAGTTTAAGATGAATCCAAATATGGCGTTTTGTTGAACTCTTTCTTCACAGCGTTTACACCCAGGAGATAGCTGAGGAGATATTTTATTGAAAGAACAGCATTAAGTAATTTATTTTTGATGAAAAATGTTCCACATGTCTTTGAATTAAACATTGCTGAGAGTCTAATGGGCAAGTCAGTGCAACAAATAGAAAACAGCAGCACAGTCGATCCCACGTACAGTCTGAGGACTTAATGTGTGGCTTTGTGGCTCATCGGTTGGTGTTTTACTTCTGCTTATTACACGCAATGAAAAAGTTATTTAAGACAGACTTAAACGGTGAAGTTGTGAAAGTGTTTCCACTCTTAAAATACTGTAAACAGTCTTGTTCCTCTGCCAGGATGTTATCTAAACTCATTAAATCTAGCTCAGTATTAGACCAGATGACTTATTAAGAAATACTTGAATATGTTTATTGAAGATGAGGTTCAATAATGAAAAACATGACAAGAAAATGCATCTTTTTAGAGGAAAAAGTAAACTATTTTCTTTCTGAAAACTCCTTTTTTTTTTTTTTTTTTACCATATAATAATCATAATTTAACAACACTGGGTTTTTTTTTTTTTTTGGTATAATAGTTCCTAAAAACTTAAATTAACAACCCATAACTAACTTCCTTTGCTTTTTTCTTTGCACACAAACAAACTCAAAGTTTTCTCTGAACGTGTGAAAACAGAAGCATCACACATCTCTCCATATTTATTTATTTTCTTCGAGTCTGGGGGATTTGAAAATCTCTTTATCTGTTCCCTGGACCAGAACTGTTTCCCGTATATTTTCTTGCTATCACGGATAACACATTTCTTTTAAACTGACTTCAGCCTGCTTTAGCTCTGATAATCATTATTTTCCTCACTAAAAGAACAGTAAACCGGTATTGATAGGCAGATTTCAGTCTTATCAGTATTTTGCTAAACACATACTACCACGCAGATCAAAAAGGGGAAAGTTGCTTATGTGATAATGATAATTTTAAAGCTCAAATCTTTCCAGCTTATGTTACCATTATCACTGTCCACCATGCAAATAGAGTTAATTTACCAGTTGCTGTAACTAACATTTACTTTCCTTTTGTCTTATCTGCTCTTTACAGATTGGTCTGAGAAGTAAACTGCAGATTTTTCCAGGGAAAATGGTAAATACTGTCTACAGTGATGAGGAAAAGGGAACCCAAGACAAGGAAAGTAAGGAGGAGAGCATCCTGGCCATGTTGGGCATCATCGGGACCATTCTCAACTTGGTAGTCATCATCTTCGTCTACATCTACACCACTTTGTAGGTCTCACACGTCCTTGGTTCGGATCAGAAACCCACCTCGCAGATACAGTATGTTGACTATCTCGGACTCAAGGATGGAGGAAACGCTTGCAAGGTCTGGAATTCCCATCTCTGAACTGAATCTAAGACTATGTGACGGTCATACGGCGTTCGACCATCATCACATCAGACTGAGACAACGGAAAAGCGGTCTACTCTCCTGCTGCGATCCCAGTTTAGAGGTAGAATTATCCAGAATATCTGGATGCCTTTGACTTGTACATAAATGCATGAAGATGATGAGAGACGCTCCGGTGATGCAGCTTTTACCGACGGAAAAGAGACACAAAAGACTGCGGAGAGAGTGGAACCTTTTCAAAACTATTTTTCAGATGTTCTTACCAACTGAAATATGGGATTATAGAATTATCTAATTTGGGATTAAAGGCGAAGATGTACAGAGGAAGTACACACAGGTATCCGCATTGCTGTTTATTATATTTTCTTAATAATTATCTCAATAAAACACTGTCTACTAATTTAAGATCTGAGCAGACGTGGTAAAGGTTACCCAGTGTTTTCCTACTGAATTTCTCACTTTTTTGGAATAGTCGTTTTAATCGAGACTGAATCACTGATCAGCTGAAAATGACACATAATTCTAAGCCTTTGCAGAAACAAGAGGAGGTCTCTTTAAACACCATTATGTCGGATTAAAGTGGAATGCTTAATGGGCGCACTTGGTTTTATGCTCGACATAAAATGGTGAAAGGTCAGACGCAGTTACAGACGTTATCACAAAATGGTTTAATTATGTGATTTTCAGAGTTTTAAAAGCTTCACTTCAGCCTCAACAGTCGTTTTTTAACCACACGCAGCTACTTGATATTTAAAGTAAACATCGAATCTTTCTATAATTTCCAGCATGAGTATATTTTAACATGCACATTTACAGATATGGGATGTTATACACTGTCCGCCCACTTACATACTGTATATGTACATAAATCTGACTTGGTTGGGAACATAGTCTGCATTTTTCAATCATACGTTGATCTCGGTTTGTGCATCACTTACTTGTGCATAATGACTGTATGCCTTAAAACTTGAGGAAATGGATATTTCCATGATGTATAAATTAATCAGGTTATTGCTACTTTGTGAGAGGTTTGACTTGCTGTATATACTTCGAGTTTAATGCCAGTGTCATGTTGTTTTTTGGGGTTTTTTTGCTATTGGTGAAAGGTTGTTTAATGGGTCGTTTTCTAAAAGTACCCCGCTTTTGTCTTAAGCATCAAGCAAAATGTTCAGTTCATGAAATGTGACTCTTGTTTCACTTCTAGTGATCTTTATCCTTTTCTGTGGTGTAAGACAGGTGTGAGTTTTGACACACTGGACAATACTGTGAATGTTGTGAAATTTCTATTATCACAGGAACGTTTTCGATTAACTTTTGGTATGTTACCCTTTAAATTACTTAACAGACACTGTGTTTGTTCTTAATGTCTTACACACCATCGATCTAATCTCAGAGATGAAAAAGGTCCCAAGAGATTCTTCATGTTTTTTTTTTATTTATTTATTTTAAATAGAGTTGGAAATAAAATAAAGCTGTTTATTGGTTAACTATAAAATAGGAAACAGAACAGTGCATTATTATATTCATTAATTAAATCACTTAAATTACATTAAAGCAACTATTCCCAAAATAGATATTAGCTTCCAAGTTGAAATGTGAAAATCTTCAGTTTCAACAAACCCTTTATTCACTATTCTAATCAACACAAGACAAAAATGAATGAATATTGAAGATTTATTTTGCATCATTAATAGAACCATTAAGACTGAATGTGCAATTTCACATGAATTATCTACATCCTGTTGTTTTTTGCCACATATAATGATGTTAAGAGTCATGACCAAGGATTTAGAAATGTACATTTTAGTATAAAGCCCAGCAAGTTTCTTATTGAAAAAGCACACCTATTCATCTTAAAAATAATCGTCCATATGCGTGATCTAACAATTTATAAAGCAATAAATAGATTTTCCTACATTCACGTAGGTAGTTATTTCTCTGAAAGAGTTGAAAAACCGGTAAAAATTTAAAATACCTCAATTTTTAAATCAGTAATAAGAATAGAAGCAAATACTAAACATTAAATCAGATCTATAAAATAATACAATCAGAGCACACATTTCTTTTGTATCTACTCGTATATTATTGTGACTTCAAATTGAACAAAATTCACATTTAAAAACATCACATTCATTTATTCTGAATGACTTTCATCTGATCAACCTGCAGTACCATCCCAACCCACAAGAGGGCCACAGCCCACATTTTGGGAATTGTTGCTTTAAAGGAAAATCTAAAGGTGTGAAATGAAAAATTTGAGCATGTGCTTGCATTAAGTTTGTTTTGGAGACCATTTTGCCCTTGAAGGTGATCATAGGTTAATATTAGCTGTCCTCCATGTATAAGCTATAAGGACTATAACCACATACAGCAGGTATACAGACTTTTTTACTCCCACAAGTCCTTATATTTGCTCCAAAGAAACATAATCAGTGCTTCTGTTCTGCTCCTCTACAGCAGCTGCAGTGAGCAACACTAGCTACAATAAAAATGACTTTTGTTATTGTGTTATGATTTTATCCATATTAGCTAACTCTGTTTCTAAGAACAGTAACAATAGCACTGTTGCTATTATAGAGGACCAAAACAGAGTTACTGGGAGCAAAAACTGACCTGAATCCTTTACATCAGGGGTGTCAAACTCATTTTAGTTCAGGGGCCACATACCGCCTAATATGGTATAAAGTGGGCCGGACCAGTAAAATAATGTAAATAATAGAATAATAACTTTTGAGTGAAAAACAAAAAAAATTTCTGCAACATAAAATTACACTCGAACGTAACATGAACAAATACAAACAACCTGAAAATTAAAAGTAAAAGTAGTGAAGTGAAATAAGTGCAATGTAAACAATTTTATACCTTAGTTTATCACTTATACATGTCAATCACAGGTTACAGAGCCACAAAACATTGAATAACAGGCAGAATATGAGTCAAATTCCACATATTTCTCTTAAGACATGTCAGGTTATGCACTTTTTTTTCTTTTTATAAAAGACAAGTCTGAAAATGTAAACATTTTTGTGTAATTTACAGTTTTTGCACTAAAACAAAGAGACAAATTTGCAGTTTTCATTATTTATAGTTTATTCCGATAGTATTACTGGTCTGACCCACTGTAGACTGAATTGACCTAAAATGACTGGAACATCCCTCATTGTTCATATCTTCAGTGTAATTTTTGTATTTCATAAATTCATCCCAGGGGCCGGATTGAACCCTTTGGCAGGCTGGATTTGGCCCCCGGGCCTCATGTTTGACACCTGTGCTTTACATAAATGTTAGTGTACAGCTGGGTTTCCCACTCAAAATGGGTCACAGAGCTGTTTGTATTGGGTCTCCACTGGGCAGAGAAAAATATATAGTGAAAACATGATATATGACTTTATTTTCTTGATTAAAACAGATAGTGTTGCCTGCAAGAGTTAATAAAGCAAACCTCAACAACAGCAAGTGAAATGTAGTGCAAAGATTTCAGCTGTCAAATAACACGATTAAACACGACAAAAGTAAATTATGTAAGGAGTTAAAGTAGTTTGAAATGATATAACAAGTCAAATTATGTGAACAGTAAAAAAAAAAGTGATTGACAGTGGAAGAGTCAGTACAATGCAGATTTATGGCAATGCGTTAATATTTTATCAGTCTATATCCTGAGTCGACGCCAAATTTATGGATGCCAAACTGAAAAAGTCTGATGTACATTAGCTTAAAAATGGTGGCAGCTAACGTCAATAAACAACCACCTCCTAGAGTGAAATAAACTCCAGTGCAGACTTTACATAAGCAGACATTATCCTTACATACCCAACCTTAAGAGATTAGTAAATCTTATTCAGTAAAGAAGATATGAGATGAATGACTATGTGCAGTGCAGTAGGATTTGTAAGAATGTAAGGCTGGATAAAAGGTTGTGTTACATGTGGAAAATATCGTTTTGTCAGTCAATAACCTCATGATTTCAGAAAGTGCCTGAGATCAATGTGTCTCAACCTCACCAGTCAAGAGGTGAAGGAGAGGAAAACACAAACCCAGTGAGCTTATTTTTCTGACACTGTCTCACTGTAAGAAGCTGTTTGTGGAAAACATGTAACCTGGATCCACTCTACTGCGCTCATAACTGGACTGAATTTCTACAACACGGCTCCGTTATTACAGTTTTTATTGTTGGATGGGGTGCTCATTCATGTTTTAAAGGGAAAAGGAAGCTTAGTAAGCATATGGAAAAGTCTTACGAATGTATTTATATGATGTAAAAGCTGATTATTCCTGTCATCCTTATTGTTTACTCATCTTTCCTTAAGCTATGTAATCTGAACTAATCTCATGTTTTATTTATGTGTATGCTAAATCTATTTAAAGTCATTGGATAGTCTGTTGTGTGTAACAAATGGAAGGGTTTAAGAGTTTTTCAGCCTGCAGTTTTGTTAAAAAATATTTCAATAAATACATCTCAGACCAAATTTTATTGGGAAGCATTGCTTTGGTGTCATACACAGAAACACTGCTGTCATTTTACACAGAAGATCTGTTTTAAAGACTGCCTCAGCATCATGAATACTAAGGGGAAAAAAAGGCTTTAGCCAAATTAGAAAGTGTTCTCTCAACTCGGCATGGAAGAAATTTTGAGAATCTCTATTTTCTTGCATTTGACAGCTGGGTGAGATTACAGCAGAGTCTCGAAGAAGAGAATGGAGGAAGAAGAAACCCAACCTTAAACAGGCTATAGCTGCAAGACATATTTCGCTGTCCAGCCACAAATTAATCTGAAAGATGGAGGAAAAGGAGGCACACAAAGCTAGCCAACAGAACCCAAATCACTCTAAATAAATGTGGTTTTATTCCATCTCCTTTTGGTTTTATATCTTTTCACTCATATGTGTGTCAAGATAATTTCCCACTCCATTAAGAGTGCTCTGTGACTGGCAACACACTGGAATAATCCTGTTGGAGGGGGAAAAAGACAGTAAAAAGAAGCTTGACTCCACTTTTTCTTTAAATATGTAGGCAATGAACCAAGGAAACAATGTTGTTTGAGGAACCCCAGCTGCTTAAAATGACACATGCCCAGAAGCTTGCTTTAAGCTATTGTTTCACCTGCATCCAGAGCCTCAAAAGCCTCCTCTGCTTTAAGGCTGAAAGATGCTGGTGAACAATGTGCAGGAGATTGTGGTGCATCGCAGATGGATGATTCAAGCGAGCAGATTGTCCGTGCAGACGTTCCATCTCTATCTAGCTGAGCTGACATTGTTTTGATGGTTTCACAGAAAAGCTGCGAGGGCGATTAATCCATCCACCACACAAGCCACACCAAATCAACAAGACATACTTGTGGCTGGCAACGTTAGGCAGCTTCTGTTGTACTCAAAGGCAATTCAACCTGTGGCAGCCGCACATGTTCAAATTTAATGCCACGTTGCCAAA
The DNA here is from genome assembly GCA_030068375.1 of Ostorhinchus rueppellii. Taxonomy (NCBI): domain Eukaryota; kingdom Metazoa; phylum Chordata; class Actinopteri; order Kurtiformes; family Apogonidae; genus Ostorhinchus; species Ostorhinchus rueppellii. The sequence goes on along the minus strand of JAQQZY010000016.1, from coordinate 21,966,569 downwards.
CCGAGTTTCCAGTGAGAGTCGAACTCACTAGATGTTTCTCACTAATCATATCAACAGAATACAGATTATTTCATTACCAAATACCACCCTTCAAGCATCATCACACACAGTGCAAAAATAATTCTCTTTGAGTGGGAAAGGGTCAAATGTGTAATCTGTTTTGGTAATAAAAGCGTTGCTGTAATTCAATTCAAAAAGCATGTTCAGAGAAACAATGGCATGTGTTGTTGTTCGCTATAAATACGTTATTTTGTAAAAAAAAAAAAAAAAAAAAAAAAAAAAAAAGAGAGTTCCCCAGGTTTTGGCATGATCAGGCATACTATCTGATACTGACCTGTTAATACCTCTAATGTTTAACAGCTGTTCATAAAGTGGATAAGTTCCAAAACATAAGACAGTGGTTTATTGACTCCTGACCCCATTTTAACACCACACAACTCTGGTGACCCCAGACATTCAAAGAGGAAAACTTTTTTTTTTTTATTCTAAAATTAATTTGTTTTTAATCATGTAGTAGTTTGCCGTACTATGTTGCAAATAAACAATTTTAGACACATTTAGTCTATAAAATGTATATTATTATGGACGGAGGCAGAAAAGTCAGGTTCAGATTACTGCACAAAGGGAGAATTAGATTTTCCCTGGTCAGGATATGTACAGTCAGACCAGTTTGTATTTACAAGCCCGACAATTATTACTGAACAAACAATAAGTCAAACTATGTATTATGAAAGAGCTGCAGCATCTGAAACTGACCACAGGGAACATGTGACAGATAAACAGAACCACAGAGCTTCAGCTTCAGGCTTAGTTTGTCATGTCTGTTATACCGTATATGTGATAGTCTCTGTCAATTTTTTATTAGTAAGTTTTTTGTTTTTTTTAATTTAAATTTTAATCAATTAGATAAATTTCAGGTGACCCCATTTGAATTTGAGGTGACCCCACGTGGGGTCCCAACTCCAAGATTGAAAAACACTGACATAAGGTAAGTAATAGGAATGTATATCAATCAGCCGGTCACCATAGAAACACAATCTCATGAATAGCTTCACAGAATGTCTTAAAATGTCCACTTCAAAGGTCAAACCATAAGGTATCTGTGGCCTTTTTACCTAAATGACAAATTTATATGGCCGACAAGAGGAACATTTCACACAAATATGTAATAGATTGCAAGTATTGGTGATACCTGCACTAACAGATGGTAACGCAGGAGCAGAGGAAGCAGCTGATTTAAGCTGAAGGTGGAGAACAGCAAGGAGCAAGAGTCACCAAGCTGATGATACCACTCACTTCCCGAAAACCATGGTTACTAAGGCTACACTCACACTGCAAACAAAAGTGGCTCAAATCTGCCTTTTCTTTTCTTTCTTTCTTTTTTTTTTTTGTTAAACATCAGACCAAGGCCATTTTCATTTTCATATGTGGTATCCTACTTTGGATACATATCTGACGTTGTGAAATGGGACTTCAGTCTAAATGGTCATGTTGTATTTCACCTTACTTTTTCATGTCAGGATGTAGAATTTCAGCCAAAAACAATCAGAATTGAGCATTAAAGGAGTGATATTTTGCTGTTTTAAAAATGGAATTCTGCATTTCCAAACATGTCCCTGTGCTCTACATAAACTGTAAATGCTCTGCTTGGGTCTGAATTCTTCATGAATTCAACTCCACAGGTCCATCTTCAACCCTATTTCTGAGTAATGACACCAGAAAGGTCATTTTGAGCGCTGGCCCTTTAAATGCAAATGAGCCACTTCATGCCCCGCCCCCTCCATGTTGTTGCCTGTGCTGCTCTGTCCTGTTCATCCACTTGTGTTCATTAATACAATAACAGCCACTGCAGCTGATAAGCAGTTATAGCGTACTCAGAAAAGTTTGCCGGAAGTCTTCACCTTATATGTGTAAATGCCGTGATGCAACCAAATATCAATGCAACAAATTAAGCAGGAATTGAAACAGGTTGAAGAAATCCGCTCAATTTTTGCCAGAATGAATATAAAGATAGTTTTGCAGCACCTGGAGGGTTCAAATTCAGTTTACTTTCAGTTTACAGTTTGTTTGTTTTTTTTAATACCAGGCTTGTAAACATTTATTTCTGCTGTCAAGTTGGTATTTTAACTCGGGGGATCTTAACATGTTACATATTACGTGTTGTCAGTCACATATATAGATGTGACCGACATATAGACATATAAATATAATTGGCCTCATACTACTAATACACTAATGCACAAACCAAAAACACCAATCAGGTCAGAGGTCATTCTAGGGTAGGATTGTCGTGACTCTAATAGATCCGCCCCCTTAAAAGTCCTCCTTCGATTAAAGATCTGAGAGGATTTCCCAGCAGATGTGCCCTGTATAGATTTCCTGTCACAAAGGGTGCACATATCCAGCTGCCTTTATTCACATTTATTCATGCAAAGAAATAAATCCTGTGATCAAAATTGGGGAACGGGCTTGAAAGCCATGACAAATCCTGATATAAATGTAAAACTTGAGAGAGGAAAGTGTCAAAGTGTCAGGTTCAGCTTGACTGTTCGAGATTACAAATCTTTCTTGCATGGGAAATGTTTCGAGGCGTGTTATGCCGGAGATCAACCCGTCGGCCAAGACGACTGCTCATCATCAAACGAACATGTTTGGGATCCTGCATGGAGATCTCACTGTTCCGACAAGGTGAGGAGGATCAGTGAGGTACAGGAAGCACTGTGGAGATACTTTTCACAGGATTTGGACAGTGTCGACGTGTCCGTTCCCTTTCTTTCTCTTTCTTTTAACATGAATAATTTACCTGTTGGTCCTTTACAAAATGTGAAACTAAAGCTTGATTATAAAGGCAAAGTGCTGTCATATCATTATGCTGGTACTTTAATCATAAATCATAAAACACACGCAAACAACACCCCCTTATGTCCTCTTTCTTGCTTCCCAGCACACGCAGAGACACACATTCTCACCACTTTATTAGAGCTGCTAATAAAGACAGGACAAGACAAGGCAGAGAAAGTCATTAGAAGGAGAAGATTCTTCAAAGCAGTTTGTCTTCCATTTAGGACGGGAGCCAAGGATGCTCACTTTACAGAGCAAACATGCTTTGTAGTCATCTTTACCTTAGAAAGTGGGTCATCATTATCAACACAGTGAACAGAATGTAAAGCTTCCGCAGCCCCAGACACTGGAGCTGTATTTTATAAACTCATTTAAAAGCAGTCACTTCATTTAAATGCACATTCAAGACTCAATGAAACAATGGACTGAGTGACATTAACAACTGCATTAGAGTCAGCGCAGCTCTTTGACCATACGTCATGACTATGATTAATTGTGTTCATATTTATTTAGGGTCTGATGTTCCACTGTGGTGTGATTAAGTGAGTCCCTTGTCAACTGTCAGCCAACTTTTTGCTTGTTTTAATCCAGGCTGATCTTCCTAAGTATTGCGTTAGCCGAGTGGAAAGTCTTAAGTTGGCAGCGTTTCAGTTGTGGTTTGGAGATCACGTTGCATCTCAGCTTACTCTGCTGCAACTTTTCGGATCCACAGACAGCAAACGCACAGTATGCACCACTGTTTATACGCATTTCATCTATTAGTCTGAGGTGTGAGGTGTTTATTAGGATGGGTCCCAGTGCGGGCTAGTTAGTCTTTTCTACAGATGCTATCGTGGCTCAGATTTTGTGCATAAATGCGACACATGATCAAATGAAGATTCTGCATATCATCAGACAGTGCATCCCAGGAATCATCACTGCTTATCTGTGTGACAAAGACACTATTTGTTACTGCAAAATAAGCATAAGATTGCTGCTGGCAGAATACCATTCATTTTTTCATTCATTCATCTTCTATACCCGCTTAATCCTCATTAGGGTCACGGGGGTCGCATGGAGCCTATCCCAGCTGCTTAGGGCGAAGGCGGGGTACACCCTGGATAAGTCGCCAGTTCATCACAGGGCTAATACCATTGAATAAGAATACCATTGAACATTTCTGTGTAGGTTCTCATTTGCCCAAGTCATGGTTCTTCTCGGTTCACCTGGACTGGTTTAACTCTTTTGAAAACATTTCTTCAGAAATTAAGAAGTCTTTTTTTTTATTTTATTTTATTAGTGATACAATAGACAAGACATAGTGAAAACAAACAGGTAATAACATACAATCAAACAAATAACAATAATAATGATCAACAACAGAGATGGCGACATCATATCACAATGTAAAGTCCAGTAAATTCGCAAAAGGAAAATGGGGAGGAGGAAAGTAAGTGAGGAAGGAAAGGGAGATGGGAGGATAAGATATGAGTATTATAGTCATGATAATGGTAAATACATCAATATATA